>OY744476.1:160753218-160955804 GCA_963556175.1 Tipula confusa
TACTAGAATGGATACAATATTCCAACATCATTAGATTAACCATTCCCTTTATGAATCAAAAAAACTTAATTTTGTTTAACTTGTGCAATCTTTGGAATATCTATACTTTACTTTACACATATTATTCCTGCAAGTAACAAATATCATTCTTAGCTAAGTATTATTTATATTATCAATATACACTAATTATACAATTTTCAGGTATTGGCTGTTCCTAACCTATGAATAAATTATGTTTAAAAAAAATTGCATACATCATTCCTTAAAACCAATTATTATTCCTAAGTTAGGCACGGTTGAAAATAGAACATAATTTTGGTATGAATTATACCTTATAGGAATAATTTTACAATCAATTCTCTGGGTGTATATATATATATATATATATATATATATATATATATATATATATATATATATATATATATATATATATATATATATATATATATATATATAAAAATATATATATATATATATATATATATATATATATATATATATATATATATATATATATATATATATATATATATATATATATATATATATATATATATATATAGATGGGTATTGTAACTGGACTCTGGTAAATCCTCACAGGTCGCTCTATATGGAGTCAAGATCCATGGTTCTAGTGGATAACCGCTATCTTCTATAAAATTTCCATGTTATTATAAACGTTACTTTAAATAGGTAGAAATTTTTTTATTAGAATCTAATATAATTTCTGAGTAACCAAGACGTCTTGTTATTTACACAATTGGCATTTAAATAGGCTCTTTCCGCGCTTAGATTCCATGTCGAGCATTCACTGCTCTTATCTGCAGTTTATGATCGCAAATCTAAACAAAAATTAATGTTTTAATATAAATTAATAAAATGACAAATAGTTAATTAAAATTTTAATCGCACACTTACAAACATCGCGTTCATTGAATGATACCCCTTCCGGCTGAAAAATATATGTTCATTTTCCTTAAAAATAAACTTAGTACTGTTAGCTTTATTTAACAACAAAAAATCACTTTCTATCACTTTTTATTTTAACCGCTTGTTATATCTTTCGTATTGCAAGTACAACTCCTTTTCGCATACAACATCGATTCGCTTCATACAAATTAAAAATATCTCGAACTTTCTACTTTTATCGAGATTTCACTACTACATTTCATTTGCTCAATTTTTAGTACGACCAGTACTATTGATACTTAATAGATGTCTCTAGGGTTAAGCCTACAGAAATCTTTTTATATTTGGATTTGTGCTATTGCACGCTAGGTGGTACCGTAACAATATGTACTGTGGCAGCACTTAATAATTTTAGTACAAAAACTATATCGATAATCGAAAGCAGTAGTAACAAAAATAACGATATACCTTCGTACAGAATTAAACGATAGACGAAAGTTAACGTGAACGTTCGAAAGCAATAGTAGACCCTCAGAATAATTCGAATTTGTAACTAAAATGTAACTTACTACAGGAAGTACTGAAATAAGTAGTTAAAACTTTTGAACTTTGGTCAGAAAAATATTTTTATGAATAGAACTCTCAAACATAACACGAAAAGTGGCAAAGTCATGATATTTTCCACTACAAAATAGAAGGCTCAGTTTTAGTAATTTAAAATGACCATTCAAAGCGACATTGAAGGTTTCATCTCGCATGGTTTCTAGCATTTTGATGAGTTGTAAAAGATGTCTATAGCCTCGTAAGCTCTCTATTTTCCCGTTTGTGTATAGTCGTGTATCACTGAATGTACCTAGCCATAAAGTCGTCGAATGCTGATACTTGGACATTTTAATCCATACTACCAATGAATATTATGTTCCAGAGATTTAACCCACACGTTTGGTCACACTCTTTGGAAGTGTGCCATCATCAGTATTTAACGGTGTACAACTTTTTAAAAAATAAAAAAATAAATTAATTTCTTATTCAAAAGACCGATTAAGCCCATCTTGTAACCGTTTATCCTTTTTGTACGTCATGCTATTCTTTCGCTTTGTATAAAAAATATTATGAAGAAAATTGTTGATTTTACAAATTTTTTTTTAATACATTTTTTTCCAATGAAATTGTTAACAAGCATTTTTATTAAAAGGAAACTCCTGACAATAAAATTTTCTTACCACAAATTTGCAACGTCATTGCTGCCATTATTGTTCTAACACCATAGTAAATATTAACAAGTTAAGTAAAATTCAAATATGTTGTAAGTCGTTTATTTGCTTGACAATCGACATTATCGTTTTAGACCAGTGTCTATGTTGTTTGAGGTTAGACCAATTTTTTATGTTTATGAAAATAACGAAAATGACAATATGAAGGATTCATACATTTTTTTTGTTGTTGATATTTTGTTGGTCAGTTTTTCTTTATTTTCGTATGGTTTTGAATTATGTTTAACCACAACCAAAACATGAGATGATAACAATAAAATTTATGACAAAATTTTGGGTTGATATTTTTTCCGAAAAATTAAAAATCCTATAATTTTTCAAAACTCTTCATGAACATTTATGTAAACCGAACACGGTTACCTGTTATTACATTTTCGTGTTTTGGAAAGTCATAAACAATTATTTTCAATTTCCTCAGGAATGATGTAGGCCACGAATGGCATCAAGGCGTCAAAATAAATTAAAAACGACAATTGAATGATAGATTTTTAACCATTTGGATGAAATTTCCGCAAGAGGAAGTAATAAATTTTCACACTTAAAGTCGTATAGTAAGTTTGCCCTGCATAAATTGAAAATAACTGAAACGCGTCAAAATTTAACAAAAACTGGTAGAAAACTGTATTAACTGTAAACAGAAATATGTGTGTCCTTTTATGTGTATACATAGATATATTTTTCTCCGGAAACGACTTTGTTGTTTTCTTATAAATCGTTCAAATATATAAAAGAAAATAAATTATGTCTCTGCAAAAAATAAAAATAAAAACATCTCATTGGCACCGGATATGTCAAATTATTACAGTCCATTTGAAAAAGGACGAAACGATATAATATCCGTAGAGTAAATATATATCCATTGTTTTTTTAATTTGATTCAATTACGAAACTTTTTTTTTGTACATCATTCAGCATTTTACATAGATGGCGTCTTGAACTAATAGCCGAAAAAAAAACAAAATATCCTTATCTGTCATGTGACCTAAACATACTTGTTAAGGTCAAGGATACTTTTATTGTCTTTGTATCCTTACATAAAACAAGAGTGTCATGTTTCGGAAAATTATTTATCAATTGTTTGTTATGTAGCTGACAGTTCAAATGAGGAAAAAACTTTTCACCTGTCTCTCTAATAAGTATATATGTATAAACCTTTGTTTTGTAACTAAATATCTTTTCGAGGAAAATAACTTTTCTAATTTGTGGTTGCTAAATTATTAATCATTTGTATTCCATCCGATTATTTCGATACGAAATTAATTATAAATTCCTGGTTTGGGTTCGTTTGATAAGTGGTGGGTATAGAATTTGGAGGCTGTTTACAAAACTAAATTTACGTGCGGTTTTGTTTTTCCACCGCAGTTTTTAGTGTTTTAAAATTTATCAATTTAAAGAATAATAAAATGTTTAGCGGTGCTTTAACTAAATATTTTGAATATAGTGTTGGTTACATGTTGATTTATTTTCGGTGGAAGTAATTGATTTTATGAAGATTTTTACAAATTGATTGGGGTACGCCAAACTAATTTTCAGTATGGTTACCATTTTTTCTGGAACATGGACAAAAATTTATAAGTAACGAAACTGTACGCCCAGCTTATGAATTTTAGATGTTAAAAAGACAAGAAACACATTTTTTTTTGAGGACGTTGCAATGTTTTTTGTGATAGAGATCTCGATAAAATTTTCTCTAAAATCTTACTTGAAAGGTTTAAGCCATTAAATTAAAATAATGCAACAGTTAACGTGCATTAAGTTCTGTACCATACTATGTCCGTTCGGAAAACATAAAAATAAATACCCATCATCATTAACATCAGTAAACCAACCAAAATACTTATATCAAGAAATGGATTTTATAAATTAAAATTTGGTTCTAAAATAATTTTCACTTGTTAATGACCTTCACCGAAGATAAAAGAAGACCCTTTAGCATAAAAAATCCTGCCTTTCTCATTCATCCAACTAGGCTTCCTGAAATTATTAAAGGTATCTTTTCTGGTTATTTAATGCATTGGACTGATTTTTTAAATTCTTTTCATGGTCTAGTTCACAGCAACAAAAAAAAAAAAAACTACAACGGTAGGCAATACTGTCCTAGATAATTTGGGTTTTGTTGGTGAAAATAAACGGTGGCACGACGAAAAAATCACTGAAGAGCATCGCATGCAGGATTTTTTACATTTAAGCCTCGGAACAAGACATGCTGTTAATGAAGCTTGTTAATAATTTTAATTCGCATATTTTGTCTTAAGTCCAGTTGATGTTGGTACAAGGTTGAAATGGATCAACCAGAGTTTTATTGAGAAATTTGAACGAACAGTTTTATAAACCACGTGACACAAATGTTAAGTATTTGCTATAATATGTATTGAAATAAAATATTGCTATAAAAAATTCTCTACTCGATTCTTTTTTTTTGTAGGAAGTTATAGCAACACACTTACACGAACGCAAACATTATTTTCCCCTACATTATTTTGATTTTACCAACACAATTGTGTTGGAAAAGTGGGCGAAGCCATTTACTCACCCTATGAACCTATACTTAATTTTTTGTTTCCTTCTGGTTCTCCAACAAAAATTAGTTGTACAGCAATGTTTTATAATGGAACATAGACTTAATTATTGTTAAAAGCTAACACTGTTTCTAGGAGAAATTATTGTGTATTGTCTTTTGCTTTTAGGATTATAAATACTAATGAATACTAAAAACGTAACAATTGGTGACAACGATGGGATTGTATATAATACAAGAATGATTATTTTTTGCGAATTAATAGTTGTGGAATTGAAAAAATTAAATTTATGAGATTTACCAACTAACATTAATAAAAAGACATTAGCGGAACGATTTCATGGGGCCATGAAGAATGATGGCACTAGAAGAATATAATGTCGAAATAGAGAACAAAAAACCGTCAAAGTAAACGGAATAATTTTGCTACTTGGCCAATCAATTAAATTAAAAACTCACATATTTAAGCTATAATTTGAAACTGCATCCACCAGAAATTGATGAAATTATAACAATTGCTCCACATCGTTGATTGTAGCATTAAAAGGAACTGCAGCTGAGACTATACAAACCGTTCCAAAAATCGGCGTAATGATCACAGTAGAGTAATGTAAAGTTTGGAGCCTAAATATGGAGGTGATCAACCAAAAAATCAGATGTTGTAGAATGTTGAAAAAAACGGTAAAGAACACCGTCACCAACATATAGCAAACCAAGGTAGAAAGTCGAAAAATTTGGTAATAAGCAAAGCCAGAAATATTGTGTAGAACGGTAACAAAAACCATCGGGAACTAAATGATCGCCAATGTATCGCAGACAAACAGAAAAGTTTGAGAAGTTTGTCGACTAGCAAGGCCAAAGAGATTTTGTAGAATGACGAATAAAACGATCTCTAACACCATCGTCAATGTATGCAGGCAAATAAATTGGGAACTAAATCAAGAAAGAGGGATAAGTAAAGATGTAGTCTCTGAACCGAGTTAGTTTCGAGAAAAAGAAGGTTACTTCCATAACAAAATGCTCAATAACCTTCTTATATATTTCAAGCTTAGCAAGAACTGGTAATAGCTAAACAACCAAAGAAGACACTTTTGAAAAAAACTATTTTAACGCTGGAAGCAGGGCAACAAGAATGAAGTGACATAAAAGCAAGCAAGGTGTAGCTTGAGAATCAAGGTTACAATCGGCTCCTGATGAAAATTGATAATCAAAGGCAAGAAAGAAGTTTGGTTACGTTTCATCATTAAGTGTTGATAGCCAACATTGTAGAAAAGATAATTCTGGGCATGTACTTCTTAAAGGCGAATAGATTAGATTTGAATAGTAGTTGCAGAGAATAAGACAACAGAAATTTGCCTTAATTTTGCCAAAAAGTGAGATAGTTATGTGAGTAACATCGGAGGGCAACTCTCGATCCTAAAACTTGTATGTTGGAATCAACATACAAATATCAACAAAAAAAAAGCGTGAACTGTCAAATCTAAGTGTAAAGGGCAAGGAATAACGATTGCAAAAACCATAAAAGATCTTTTGCAAAAATGGGAATAATATAACAATGAAACCGCAAAGCGAAGAGAAAGAGTTACTGGAAAAATAAAATTCCAATTTCTTTAGTGCTCCAGAAAGTAATGGGAGAACAAACATGGTTAACCCTTAGACCAATACAGGATAAGAGGTGCCAAATTGTCAGGCGTCACAGATTACCATTAGCAAAGTAGACGGATAGCATGGTAACCTTAATGAGAATGTCAGAAAGTATTGAGCTATCGAGCAGTCCTTGAAACTCACCAGTTGTACTGGTGAAAACGAAAGGTGGTACTCTTAAATTCTGAATCGATTATGGAAAGTTCAACATACTGAAGAAGAAGAAAAGTTATCTCTTACAAGGATTTACAACTTATTTGATATACCAAAAGGAGCACATTTATTGTGATATCCTTGCTATTTTATTTATTTTTCTCGAATTCAAACGGTACTTAAAGCAAAACTATTTTAGTTCAAAATAAAGTTGGTAGTCCAACATTTTTGATGTAAACATGTTGTACTTACAGTTGTAATGTGTTAATTTTGCAGTAAATTATAAGAATTTATTGGTAGTTTTTGGAAATTCAATCCCAAATCAAAAGGCAAATTCTTGAAGTAAACATATGCATGAAACACTATTTGTACCATGGGTTGAACCATTGTCATTGCTAGTACAGTCGGGCTGCAGTAATGTAATGTACAGATGGATATTTGAAGCGAACCTCTATATTCATGCGTTCTCAATTTGTCTGGCAATGGCGTAAAGGATATGACGGTAAATTATCCATGGAAAAATTGGGAGAGCTTCGGCCCTAAAACAGATTGCATGAACACCATTCGGTCGATTATATTTTGAAATTTGGGTATTTTCATTTTTTTTTCTCCGCTGCATAGAATCACAAAAAACAAAAGGGACCATAATTTTTTTTTAAGACATTAAATTTTTTTGTTTAAAATATTTCTTTTTAAATATTTAGAAACATTTGGTAAAGTCCTTTAGGTGTTTTGGATTTCCGACCAGTCTATAACTAATTCCATCAGGAAAGTTTACTGTCAGAGAATCATTTGAAACCAGTTTGATTGAACAAAACCTAGGATTATTTTTTGAGTAGATAGTTTTCAAAGCTCAAGTTAAGTTTCCCGTAAATCGAATGATTTTATAATTTGTTCCGTTAGAAATTTTATTATGTAACATTCAACATCGACCAATATAAATATTATTTACACTTAATAATGGTGGTATTTTGAAGGACACCTAAAATTCAAAAGTACTTTTGGATTTGTAATTAATGACCAAACACGAACTAAAGGTAAAAAACTAAGAATACTCAGTCATTAATTTAAGCTGATGAATCAAAGCTAATTTTAATTATTATTTTTCATTAAGAAATTATCTAATATTCTGTCATCTACATTTTATGATTAATTATATAATACTGTATAAATTAATCCATAACTGTCTTTGGACGCAACCAAATATAGATATATGTAAGAATATAAATTATTAAAATTTAATTCTCGTATCATCAAAAGGATCAGACAAACATCCATACATATTGGTCACTTCAGCTTTATAAAATAAATTACAAACGGCATAAATTAGGTTATGTTTAATTAGTATATGGTTATTTCTAATTTACTAATGCACCGTTTTCCAATCGGGGCACGATATTACCTTGTCATTGTTATACGCAAATGAATTTTGTACCATTTTGTATTACTGGTATCCTGGTTTAGGTTCTCACGGAATAATCCTCTGATGGTTATACTAATCTAAACCAAAATGGAAAAGCAAAATGAGGAAGAAAATTACGATGTAGTGAACAAAATATTAAGATTTTCATCGATTAAAAAAACCAAGTAGCTATATTGAAGATTATAAAATATAATTATGCAAATCAATTAGAAAAGAGACCGAGCAATTGATGCAATGGTTAAAGCTGTGGTATTTGAATCGGGACATACCGAGTTCAAATCTCAAAGAAGAGAGATATAAAGGAATTTTTCATCATTTGATTACGATCGGTAATGAAGATGAACACAACTTTGACTCCTTGTTGGAGTGAGAATTCATGGTTGGAACCATCGTACAGGCTGGCTGGAGCAATGCAATTTACAGATGGATATTCAAAGCGAACATGTATTCGTGCGTCCTTGATGTTGCTTTTGATAGCGTAAGGTAGGACGTTACAGTAACGGCCAAACATTTGGTTGAGCTTCGGCCCCAAAAAAGATTGTATAGATATAAAAAAAGATGGCAATAATAATTGATAATTATTACAAGCTAGTAGCACTTAAAAATGATTTCTGAAATGCTATCTTATCCGACTCAGATACATCCGCACTCGTTTAAAATGCTTATATCCGCTTCCGCACTTATCCGCATCCGCAAAAATAATGTCACCTCGCCAGCAAACAAACAAGTATAATATCAATACCAATACAAATGTATTATAGGAGATTTTGATAGTATCAGAATATAGGAAAATTAATATAGGAGTTTTTGAGAGGTTTTGAAAATATTCAACCAAAACCGTCTATATTTCTCTTTGCTAAAAATATTAATATTTTGATAGTATTGCAAGTGTCGGTTAAAAAACAATCAAGTGGTAAATTGAGAAAGTTAAAATTTAAAATATAGACGTACGTATAACACATATAACACGGATTGGTTTAAACATGTTTAATTCGCAATTACGATGCGGATGAATTTGAAAATATCCACGCAAATATTGCGGATAAATCCGATTTTGCGGATTTGCAGGTAAAGAAATAAAATCCGTATTCGCCAAGTTTTAAGCGGACACATCCGATTTTATCCACGGATAGTAGATATTATCCGCCAATATACTCATCCGATGCAGGGCTCTACTATACTTGTGCAAAAAAATGTCCTAAGTTAATAATTGCAGTATTAATATCTAGATACTCATAATGCTATTTATATCATAAAATAACAGAACTGACAGCGACAAAAGTAACTGAGTCCTGTTTGCTTACGTTTGACAATAAGGAAAACATTCAAAAGAGATACGGTATCTGAGTATTTAAAGCGTATACGAATCACAAAAGAGCCAATAAGGGAAAATATTTTAAAGATAGTTCAATGAGACACTAAAAACTAAATGCATGTCATGGGAGGTGTAAAAAGTGCTGGTAAACATCGTGCTAGTATAGATTGTACAATTTTGGTGAACTGTACACGAACCCTCTTTGACAGATGATAACGTAATGTCGTTGATCAGATCTACATCGTTTAGGCCTTTGCTGGAGTTTGGTTAAATATTCTTGCTGTCAGTGCTTCCAGAAGTGTTGATTCATGCGTTTTAAGATGTTCCATCTGACATGAGGATTCAAGTTAATTTGATGGATAATTCAGAAATTTGGTAGGTTGGTCGCCCAAATAAAAATTAAGCGGGAAGTGCTTATCATTTAAGCAAATTGGCTTAAAGGACTATTAATGTGATGTGCCACTTATCTGCCTTTCCAGATTTATGAGATACAATTTTGGAATGTTTGGTATGGTAGAGCAATGAAGATTTCTAAATTCGCCTACCAACTTGTATCATTCCTTTCTTGATTCAGGACCTCAGTATGATTTTTATTGGTACCAACTTATCATTTTGAAGGTGCTGATATTCTTCAGTGAAGCCTTGGTGCTGGACATGCTTGGTTATGTACTGTATTGCTTCTTTAAGTTTTTATGGCCATAAGATACCACGTAACCTGCTGGATATTTGCTGATCACTCTTTAAACTGATAATGAAAGGCAATACGTAAGATAGAACTAGGTGCATAAGTTTTTTTTCCTACACTGCTGCCGATGGTGGTACCTTGGAGGATTCCATGTTTTCCGCCATCCTCATTATTCAGGTCTAGTAATGCTTGGATTAATGACTCGGTCAAAGAGACTGATGCGAGCAAGATTGCATTATTATCTACCTCTTACCACCAAACATGTTGCAATCTCATGACCTGCCTTAATTTATAATCAGCCTGCACAAAATTTAACTTGGACTGCTCGATTTTTATTTGTAGTATTTTCCACGTTCTATTCCACGTTTTTTGCGAAATCCCACTTCTGACACCAATTGTTACGAAATGAAGCTCCAAGCTCAGATATTTGCTGGAGTTATGACATCAGAAATTTAATGACGACTAATTAGAATAAAGGTATATTTTCTTATCTAATATAGTGGTTTTACAAATACTTTGCACTATATTGAACTCGTCTCAAATGATTTGGCAATTAAAACGCTCAAATATTGGTTCAATCACTACAAACATATTTTACTCTAAAAAAATTAGTTATAAAAATTGAAGTTTCATCAAAAAAGTTAAAAATTGTTGACTAATCCGTTGCATATCCATGCTATCTCAATAATAATCGGTGCAGTAATTAACGCAGCTGTATATGGGTTGGGAAGTACTCAACCCAAATCTATGAGCGGAACCATCGCTCTTATCGGTATGGGCTGGCTGGAGCAATGAAATGAGCAGATGGATATTCAAAGTGAACCTTTATTCATGTGTCCTAGATTTGGCTGGCGACGGCGTAAAGTAGGACATTAAATAACCACGAAAGAGTTGGGTGACCTTCGGTCCCCAGTGATCAAATAGACTCTATTCGGACAGAAACGTTATAGCAGAATGGATTCCAGATTAATGACAAAATTCATTTCGAATCCAGAAGGCAAAAATGTAACAATTGGTTTCAGAAGTGAGATTTTGCAATAAAAAGCGATGAAAAACATCAACGCATGCATTGCGCAGTAAACCGCGCAGTAAACCAGCGCAACTATAGAGTGATAAGCTCGATGAGGTCAAATTGTCCATGATACAAAGGCTGAGAGAGTAAGAGACAGTTTAAGAAAGGATGCAACAATTTGAGGGCAGAATGAAACTCTTGAATACCACGAGCAGAACTATGCTCTGTACGACAATGTAGTTTTCCGAGGAAGCAGTCCGATGACTGCGAAGGAACCATCTACTGGTGGCCATAAAGGAATTTTGAAAACCACGTCATTTGATGGTGATTTGCCAATCGAAAACTTCAAGGTTCAGTTCCAAGCGGCAGCACATCATAATGGACGGGATATGAATGAGCAACTACATGTATTAATTCTGCTACTACGTATTCCAGACTCTACATGCAACAGAAATGATCTGTGAAAGAAACTTGCATAATCGTAGATAGCAGCGAAGAGAATCATAATCGTAGTCAGCAGCGCCTCCAAGATAATTAACGGAAGATAACCAAGCTAGCGCGGCAAGCTTACAGTATTACTCCTTTGGATGTATTAAGTGGGTTAATAGTAGATGCGTTCATCAACGCCTTAGGAGACACCCAATTGAAACTCCACTTGAGAATGACGGCGAAAGGAAAATCTTTGAATGAAGTCTTAGCATCAGCCTGAGAATACGAAGCAGTAAGAACCAGCTTTAACCACGGATATACAACGGATTACCTGCGGAAGCTCAAAGTGAAAGATATAGCACAAATAGAGGTAATGATATAGAAGCAAAACTTGGAAGATCACGAAAAAGCTTTCAAAACAGCAAACGGAGATCTCGTTCCAAATCCGAAAAATCTGGTGCCATCAACTTTGCGGGGCAAAAACTGGGTAAAATGGGAGTAAGCCTCAGGGTCACAGTTCAGATTGCCCAACTAGGGAAGAACTGTAACAGTTTAGTTGTTAACGAGTTAACGGCTTATTAGAAAAACAACCGTGCACATTCACATTGGATATCGAAGCTTCCAGATCGGTTGTACATCCTAACATGGGGCCACAAGAGCGTTTGGAAAGAGTGATTTGGTACAACCTAAGAACAGCCACTGAAGATGCTGCAGAAGCGAAAAAAGAGTGTTCTCTATTAGCCACGGTCGGATTATGGTTTCAACATCGATTCATTCCTATCGACATAACCGACCAATGCATCCCAGTTCCAGATTTTATGCCGGAGCACCATATATCACTTGATCTAAAGGACCGCAAGTATTGAAATGGCACAATGTGGAAGTACCACTACAAATGGTCAACAGTGGCGTAGTTGATATGAAGCACGGCGGTTTACGGATCATCAGAGAACAAAGAGTGGAGATACCACCAATGTTTGAAAAAGTTATCTATGCCAGAATCCACAGTGACCTTAATAGTAGCAAGTTGGAAATAGTGGAGCCAACCAAAATAATGAACAAAAGCCCATTATGTGGAACGACCTTAGTGAAACTCATGCCAAAGATATCAGTATGAGTAATGAACGTAAGTGCGACGGTTATCGCGAACAACGAAGGAGTGGTGATTGGTAAAGCTAAGGAAGTCGATTTCATCACAAGAAAACCGATATAGTTCAACATCGAATCAACACAGTGAATGCAACTTCTATATACGACAAGCACCAAGCAGATTGAGCAACAGGGGGCAAAACTACTTGTTACGAACATGGAGCGTGACGGAATAATCGAGAAATCCAACAGTCCGTGGAGTTCGCCAGTGGTGCTTGTACGAAAGAAAGGTAGTCCAATGAGGTTTTGCGTTGACACCCGAAAGCTGAACAAAAGTAACCAAAAAGGACACGTTATTTGGAAAAAACAAAGTCAGCACATTAGATCTCAAAAACGAATAGTGGCAGGTAGCAATTTACGAGGATGACAAAGAAGAAACGGCTTTTATGGCATGAAAAGGTCAATACCAATTCTCAATCATGCCATTTGGATTATACAACGCACCTGGCACATTTGAGATGTTGATGGCGCACGTTCTACGAGGTCTTAATTGGAGAACATGTCTTGTATATTTAGATTACATCATCGTACTAAGGCAGACATTCAAGGAACACCTGGAGAACCTCCCAAACGTGCTACAGACCATCAGGCCAGCCACATGGAAAATAAATGCGTCAAAATGCCTTTTTAAAAACGAAGTAAATTATCTAGGCCACATTGTGTGCCACAAGGGATACGAACTGATCCGTAGAAGTTGTCAACAATGAAAGAGTGGCGCACTCCAAGAAACATACACGAACTGAGGAGTTTTCTGGGATTATGTTCTTAATATTGACGATTCGTGCCCAACTTTGCAGATATCGCACTTAGCTCCTTCCATCATTTACAGTCTTTGCCTATTTTGGCGTACCCATGAGCCGGGGAATCCTTTATATAGGATACCAATGCAAATGGTACAAGAGGAAGAATCGTAATATCATAATACCAGGGGAATACAGAAAGGGTAATAGCATCCTACAGCCACACACTATCCATTCCAGAGAAAGACTATTGTGTAAAACGTAAAGAATTGTTTATAGTGGTGAATAGCGTGATCCACTTCCATAAGTACCTGGCGGGCAAGAATTTCTTCTTTGAAAGGCCCATGTAGCCCTGAAATGGATAATACAGTCCAAAGACCGGAGAAACAAGTTGCAAGAAGGATTGAAAGGCTACAAGCCTACACGTCTAAAACAGAGCATAAACGAGGATTATTACATAACAACGCAAATGGAATGTCCAGGAGGCTTTGTAATCCTCAATGGAAGCACTGATCTAGACAAAAAGAAAGCAATCCCATAGTAAGCATCACAAGGATCAGAGTCAATTTCTAAACCACAACTGCACATTCACTCACCTTCTTACATAACATAAACCACACAAAAATTTATAATTTCATAAAAATGCTCTTTTTGACAAACAATAGTTGGTTTCGACCACCGCAAGCACTTGCAAGTACTTAGGTGTGTGTCTTTGCTAAATTTGAACTACTCGTAACTGCTATTTTTCATGAGTAGTTAGAAACAGTTATGCTCCATTTTATCACTAGATGGGTCTGTATTAAAATGTTAAAAATATCATTACGACCAGTTTTAAATAATTATATTAGCAAAGACACACACCGAAGTACTTGCAAGTGCTTGCGGTTGGTCGATTGAAAAGCCACTAATATTCTAACAATATTATAATTATCTAACAATTTTTGTAAATTAGGCAAATCAACCGTTATTATGACACCATTCAAAGGGAAAACACGAACAGAAAATTAATTTGTATAGACCAACAAAATATCATGTAATAATTAATAATACATTTTTCCAATTTCCAATCTAATCGAATATTTAATTGATACACAAAATCAATAAAAAACCATCATTTAAATAATGACAATTTTATGTTTTGTATGTACAACTTTGCTTCTTTTATGTACATAAATCGAGTACGTACAATATACACAATATATAGATACTATGCTAGATAACTTTATTTTTTCTATACATCTTATTTGACATCTTGTTGTTCTGATACCATCAGTATTAATTTATATTCATTTAACTTGAAATATGAATAGACGTATACAACAACAATTTATCTAATATTATTAAAATCAATGCAAATCCTGTTACAAATGACGAAAATTTGTCTATCTCTCGCTATATATCTATCGTACGTATATATACCGTACACATCTTAGAAATTTATCTTATCTTAAGAGAGAGAAAAAAATACTCTTGAAAGATGTAATCAAACCACACTTAAAATATATTATTACATATAATTTTGATTTTTCTACATCTTTAATAAATAAAAATAAAAAAAAAACGAAACCAAAAAATTAGACTGATAAGACAGAATATGACGAAAGATGATGGAAATAAGAAAATTATCCTCGAACGTTATACAGCATAAAATATTATATCAAAATTTGCCGCCAATGTTACGATGATTTGGTTTGATAAGACGTTAAATTAATTGTATACCGAAAAATTTTTTTTTTTTTTACTTTGGTTTTATTTCGTATAGACGACTATAATTGAGGGTTAAGACGATAAGACTTTAACTGTTACCATATAGATGTCAAGTTACTTGTTTAAAAATATTTGACGTTTATAAGGCATTTAAAAACCTTAAAAACATCTAAACCTTTGATGTAATAGGATGTTTGTTCATCCCGACGACGTTGTTTAAAATGTGGCAGAAAACAGAACACCCTGATACAACAAGCTGTGGTTACTGATAGCTCACCAAAACCTGCCCAACCTTCAAGAACAGAAGAAAATGACAGCCTAATGCGAAATGCAATTTTTCCTCAATATTATCAACAGTCATCATCAAAGAAATCAACGTATCAGGCATGACCATATCATGCGATGCCGATTAATGTAAAATTCTGGCTCTTAGGTCAGCGTCTATTAGGTCTAGTTTTATTATTACCGAAATTTCTGCCCAATTTTTTCGGCTCAAAAAAGGAAATGCTCGAAATGCTATTAGTGGACTAGGCCAAACTGAACCCGCAGAACTTCAACGGAGTTAGTAACAATTCATATCAAACCAGAACTATACCTTCCTAATTCTATATTGAAAGGCTTGTAATGACAAAAGTTACAAGCCAGCTGCCAC
Organism: Tipula confusa; assembly: GCA_963556175.1. Lineage (NCBI taxonomy): Eukaryota > Metazoa > Arthropoda > Insecta > Diptera > Tipulidae > Tipula > Tipula confusa. The sequence goes on from OY744476.1 coordinate 160,768,832, forward strand.
CACAAAACATGAAAATCAATTACAATTCGTGGTCAGAAATCAAATTTGTTGATCTGCAATTCAATATCAAGGGCACCATATAGATATCATTATTGGAGCGGACTACTATTTCAATATATTTCAAGACAGTCAAATGAAAACTATACCAAAGGTCAACACTAACTGAAGTCTTTGCAAATTTTTGAAAAAACAGTCAATCAAGGACCAGGAACACTTGCTTACGAAATAAGAAACGTTTGACGAGAACCTCTTGAAACATAATCTAAAGAAGGATCTTGAAGGACAATTTATAGTAAAACTGACATTTAAAATATCCCTTCACTTGCCCAAGGGAATCACTTGATTATGTAATTTAGAGTCTCTGAGAAAAAAACGCCGTTTCATTCGTGATAAAGATTTTCACAGCTATACCACGAATTTATGCATGAATATGAAGAGCTCAACCACATGATTGAGATTTATCCTTCAAAGGACACAACATTCCATTTAGTTTGCTATCTTCATGTGATTTCGAGAAAACATAATTGCTGCTAATGTAGAAAGATGTATCGCCAAGTGAAAAAAAAATTTCGCGGTGCGAGTTAATCCGCTTAATCTTCCGAAGTATATTTTAAAACAACCAGCATTGATAGGGTTCTTATGCGGCTCATTTCTGCGATTCTGCAAAAGCAAAAGTAGCACAGATAAAGCACAAAATTTTTCTTGAGCTATGCGCTGGAGTAGTATTGACGCAAATGATGAAAGTGATCAAGAGGTAAACAATTACAACCATAAGATAAACATGTAACTGGGTGGACTCCTAAATTGTGCTGGACTTACTGGAAAGTCATTTTAGATGCTAGAATACCTAAGTAGGAAACCGAACGGCTGATAACCTATCCAGTATGGCCCAAAAAACGGAGGCATATTCCTTTTGTGACAAATCCAGCAAATTATGCTTCTCGTGGCTTATCACTAAACGACCTCAAGCTGTGTAACAATTTTATAACAACTACATACGAGCAGTACGCCAAAAAATTGAGGTTAGTACCACTAGCAGTTTCAAATCATTAAACCCGTTTTATGATGCATCTGGTAAAATACGCATTAGAGGGAGGCTGCAGCACTGTTTAGCTCATTATTCAACAAAACACCCGATAATTGTTCATTCCAAATTCGAGATCGCTCTCTGTGACAAACATCTTAAAAATAAACATGCTGGTTCATCTCTACTACTAGCTCCCACATGGCAAGAGTATTGGATTCCAAATAGCCGATAAGTTTTCTTTCGCCAGTCTCAAAACTTTTTGAAAAAATCTTATTACATCAGATCACCAGTTTAGGTTTCGTGGCCAGCATAATCCTATAGAGCAGGTACATAGAGTTGTAAACACAAAGTCAAACCAGCTCTAGAGGAAAAGAAATACAGGCCCGCATACAGAAAAACTCTCTCAAAAAACTTCATGCAATCCTTCAAAGTTACTTGTTTGACTCCAGGTACAAAATGAAGCCATTATCGACCTAAGTCTGATAAACTCAAGGGTTCCACAAGAAAGCGTGTTGGAAGCAATGCTTTACTTGCTGTACACAGCTGATCTACCAACCACTGAAAATGTAGTCACATCAACATTTGCATCATGAGACATTTGCATCTACAATATCACATATACAATACTACTACTACTAATTAATTAGGGTCTGACAAAAAAGTGGCGCAAAAAAACCAATAAAGACAAATCGGTGGATTTCTAAATAAACGAACGTGCCTATTTATTTTATTCTTGATAGAAGGTTGATTTGGAGAAAGCACATTGAGCCTAAGTGCAAACAAATAAAAATAAAATTCTCCATAATGTACTGGCTGATTGGAAAAATATCAAAACTGTCACTAAACTGCAAAGCCCTAGTATACAAGGCGGACCTAATCAAATATTTACTTTTTATTCAAAGATGGACGGCTCCACAGAACAGTCCCACTAGGCGAGTTTAAAAACATCTGAATTACAGTTGTTTTAGTAATTGGACTTTAATTAATGATGTTTTTTTTGTGGCCTATCTGTGATTTAATCTAGATGTTCTACTTGTAGAGGTCTCGTACTTTAGAGACGCTTTAATGAATTTTTTTATACGGCAAATCTCAACGTTTTCATGTTAGTAAGAACGATGAATCTGACTTATCTCTTGTTTTTTTTTTGACTTGATCTTACAACTTAAGCGTCAAGTGTCATGCCGACATATTTGGCCGTATTTGCATGTGGAATTTGCTATGTGTTGGCTTTCACTTCTATCATTTAAACTTTTTGTTGGTGAATTAACATGAATTAATTTGGTTTCATTTAGTTGAATTCACTATCTCTTTGGTATTGGTCATAAAACGGTTAATTCAATTGATTTGTAATGTTTAAAATTTTTTTTTAATTGTAATTTATTTTAATTTTAAAGTTTTGTGTCAAATAAAGTGTATGTAAATTAGATTTCGGTGATTATATGACGTATTGGTCATATAACCTTCCGTCGGTGCACTGGGATAAAAAGTTACCTCAGGTTTAAAAAATGTGAAATAAAAAATGAATAAATTCGAATTAATCCGAAATCACTTAGGAATGCTCTCTCTTACATGTTCAGCACAACAAAATATCAAAAAACGGTGAGATCTGACCATTTTGAAGCAACTGTTGTAGAGTAATGAAAAATATGCCACGGTCTGTGTATGGGGGTAATAACTTACCCCAGACTAACAAAGAACACAATTGAAATCAGTTAGTTAAAAAATTATACAGCAAAAAAGAATTTATGAATGAAAATCATAATTATGTTACTTTTAGAACAGGTTTATCTTTATTTCAAATCATTTGGCCCAGATAAAACCCAAATCATTAAGAGAACCCTTGTCCTGTTTGTATCTTTTCGTTTACGTACGTTTCACCATTCGCAGCCTTTCAACATAATCTCGACTTCAAAATTTATGAACTTAGCTTGAATATAGATATTATTTTATAACGGTACTTTTACCGTTCAAAATGTATCGAAAAATGAGTTTGACAGATCTACATCGTAGTTTGTGTTTGAACCTATAAAAGAATTGTTTGTCATTACTGCAAGGAGTGTAACTATTTTTTTTTTTTGTATAAGGTTAATTTGTGACAAGTATTTGTTTCGACTTGCAGTTATGTGAGTATTACACCATAGTGTTTGAAGTAATTTTCATTTTAGATGTTTGCCAATTTGTTTTTTTTTTTTTTTTTTTTTTTTTTTTTTTTTTGATAATAAAAAAACGACAAAGCAGTCAAGAACTTCGATGAGACATCCAAAAATCGGTTAATTCACTAATAATTAATTCTTGTGATGATTTACAAAAATATAACGAAATTCCTCAGAAACAAGATGATTAAGATGGTGTTTTTTCGGATTTAGATGCTGATGATGAATATTTTCTGGAAATTCGTGACCGTATGCGCAAGAATTATTGAAAACAAGAATTATTTTATAACTCGCGAAATAAGAATTATTCTCGAAAATGGAGTGTTCAACCAGCAACCATTCATAGAAATCCAGAATTTCAAAAAGATCATGAGACACCGGGATTGATTGGAATTGCTAGACAATTCAATAAAGAAGGAGAATGTTTTAAAAGTATTTTGCCACCTACGATGATGTGCATTATTGCGAGAGGAATCGTAAGGCGAAGGATTATTTTGATCGTCACCGTAATCCAATTCAACATAAACAACCAGGAATATGGTATGACTTGGAAATTGACGAGCTTTACGCCCTCATTGCGGTTATTTTATATGTCGGAATGAGAAAGAATTGGGATAAGCGACAATTCGAATTGTGGCATAAAGAGAGCCCGCCCTTTTTCAGAGCATCGATATCGTTGCATAGAGTGGAGCAAATTATTCGCTTCATGCGTTTTGATAATCATCAAACTAGAACAAATTAATTGCAAATTGACAAATTAGCTGCTTTCAGAGATGTTTGGCTACTTTTTCAGGAGAATCTGAAATTAGCATATAGACCAGGATACTTAACAGTCGATGAACAACTAGTAGCAACAAGATGGCGGTATAATTTCCGGTAGTACATCCCTTCCAAACCAGGAAATTATGGAATCAAAATATTTTGGGTCAAAATATTTATATCGAAAATCGAGAAGTTGGTTCATCACGCTTTTGTTTCGATGGCTATCTCATTTTAGTGAGTTACATACCAAAACCAAATAAAAATGTGCTATTATTATCGACTTTTTCATCGATGACATCGATAAATCTTCCGATAAGCCGAATAGAATTTTAGACTACAATTCCAGTAAGGGAGGAGGAGATACTATGGATAAGTTGGCCAAGACTTATGCATGTAAACGTATCACTCGTAAATGGCCAATAGTGTGGTTTTTCAATATGATCAAATGTTGCCTTTAACATACATAAACTACCTTGCTCATAGATGCGTATGTACAAACGAAAAGCCACACCCGTAAACTTTTTCTGGAGATCCTAGCAAAACAGCATGTTGATCAACATATTCGAAAGCAGTTATCAAATCCAAACGCATTGAAAAAAAAACGTAAAAATTGCGGTGCAGTTGATGGGTTATAACGTTGATACTCTAAGACAGTTACCAGATGCTGGAACTAGTTCGCACATTATCAAAAACCGGTCTTGTCGTTGTTACTTTTGTGATCGGCCTGCTGACGTAAAAAAAATATTAGTTGCCACATCTGTACCATGCCCGCATGTAAGCGTCATCATAAAATAGTTTGCAATGCCTGCTGTGCAATAGAAGTCCAAGACTTAGAAGTTATCACCAGCTGTAAAGATCTTAATTCAATTGATTTGTAATATTTAATGTAATGCTGAATTCAATAGTTCCTTGTCCAGCTACTCCATTTTTAGTAGCCCTTTGCACTTTCCTATTTGCTTCTTAAAGATTGTAGTGCCATCAGAAAATGTTTTTTTATGTACGTTTCGTCTGTCTTTGGAAAATCCCTTTTATATAGGATAAACAGAATTAGTCCAAAGAAACTAGCTTGTGGTATTCCTGCTGATATTTTGTTAATGGCGATTAATAATCCTCATATTTTACCCAATATTTTCAGCCTGTTCAGTCGAAATTTTAACATCTGATTTGATAGACTCCGACGCACATTATATTTTAATTCTCTTTGCCATATTTTATCAAAGGCTGGTTCTATATCCAAAAAAATAAAGGCATATTTTTGAAGGGTGCTTTCAATTATGTTTGTGATTCTGTGAACTTGTTCTTTAGTGGTATATTTTTTTTAAACCGAATTGATGGGAAAGAGTATGATTTTTTCATTCTATGGTTAACCTGGATCGCATGCCTCATACTACACCAAATGTATGATAAATGATACGCAAAACCTAATTTTTTTTGATACAATATTTTCTATATTTTCATAATATTTTTTTTTACTTTTAGTTTTGATGCATATTTTCATGAAACATGAAACGACGGAGGTAAGCACCATTTTGTAAAACTACGCGCAATCACACTTTTTTCGAAGCAACCCCGTGCTATCTTAAACCATTAAGGACCCCTAATTTTGAATTTTTCCCATAGAACATCAAAACATAGTTCAATGATCGTTAGTGCAGTCCTTAATTTGTCATAAATATTTTTAATACCAACGCGATGTTTTTTTCACTCAAGGAAATAGTACTTAATGGTAACATAGTTGTTAGACCTGAGGATAACAAAAAAGGATATTTTGGTTTAATTTGCAATGCAAAATTATTTGTATTTTTAAGTACCATCATTAATTAATTCTGGTTCTTCTTGCATTTTCCAACCAGAATTTGGAACATTTTTATTGCGAACTAGAAATGACTCTCAAGCTGTTTATTGTATAATATTGTTAAGTTTTTCCGATTGGACCTCCAATTGCGCCAAAATTGATATTTATCACTGACTCAATTCTAGAAAAAACTCCAATTACACTAGAGAGTGATCTGATGTTAGGCTTTCACGGTCTTCTATGAACTTGTATTTTTCTGATTTGAGATTGGGTATTTTATTTTAATCTGTGAGCCAAGGTTTTGATTTATTTATAGAGAAAAACACATTTTAGTTCTTCATCTGCAGTAAATAGCTCCTTCCTTTGTTGGTTCAAATCACAACCAATAAAAAATTGATAATGGACTCTAGTGACTTGATAATAATAAGACGGTTTTTACATGCTGGCCTATACCGCAGCAACATTCTGTTTCCAACGGACTCTATCCCGAGCTTGTTCTTCGTAATGTTCTACCCAACCCCAAGAAGACAAGTTGGTCCGAAAAGCAATCATCTCCGGTAGTGACCTTGGCATCTGCCAAATGGCGATTCTTCTCTCAGAGATCGCTGAACTATTCGTTTAGAATCGGCTCGCCAAACATGACCGCACCAGCGTACTTTATATTTCTTCCTTATATTCGTCTTTTTATTTCAAGAACGAGATCGAAGGAATTTTCAATAAATTCCTAATCTTGTGGTTGGTGAAAATTCGGTATATGTTGTATCCGTCGCGATTGGAGCCATAAATCGCGCATGATTCTTCTTTAGAATTTCATTATCTATCTCTCATATTCATTCATCAGGGTCCAACTCTCACACCCATACATGAAAATTAGTCTGAGTGACACCTTGTACAATTTCAGTTTGTCGACATTTGCAAGATATTTTAACTTTAGCAGTGGACATAAGGCATACCAAGTTCGTTTGCCAGTGACAAGACGCATTTTAATATCCGCTCTCACATAGTTATCATGAGTGATAAGGTACCCGAGATTTCGAGAAGTGGTCATTCTACCAAATGTGTGGTCACTACTGAAATTTGTATTGAGTTTTAGTCACTAAAACTCCAGTGACCATATATTTTGTTTTCTACTCGTTGATTTTGAGGCCAACGAAAGCTGGGAATCGTACAAGTGGATCCAGTAGATATTTTACATTGTTGCTATTTCGTCCAATTATCAGATATCATTTGCATATGCCAAAACGTGGTTGGACCGACGGTACAAGAAGTCGCTCTGAGGGGTTTCATTTCCTCCCTCGTTGGGTTTCAAACTCGGAACCTCCCAACTGTGGCACCGCAGCTTTATCCACTGCGCCAATTGCTCGGTTATTTTGCGTTTCTTTATAGGTTATATTCTGTTGCTTGACAGCAAGGCGACACTCCTCATAAAACCAATTTTTGGGTTTAATTTTTACCATACCTAAAGTCACCTGAACAGCACTGACAACCAAAGTTTTAAAATTTTCCCATAGAGCGTTCACATCTTCAGAACCGGGGTTGGTTTCTATAATGCTACTGCTAACCAGATTTTGATATTGATAATGACCAGTTGATGATAACTGCTCACAAATTTGGGAGAAGACCGATAAAGAAGAGACCCTTAGAAGTTAACAAGTGGTCAATTTGGCGAGACGTCTTGCGAGAGTGTATCCATGTTTCCAAGTGGATATTTTTATGACGTAAGAATGTGTTAGCCACAGTGCGGTTATGCTTGATTGTCAAATACATTATTTTTTCCCATTATCAGTCACTAAATCGAGTCAGGAATATAGACCTACGTTTTTACATAAGTCAGTCATAGCATACACATTCGATTGTCAACTGTTTTGAAATCTAAAACAGCCTTTTTCACCTGAAGCCCAGGGGGAAACCAACACCAAGATTGCCGGGATCTTCTCCTCTGGGATGCAATGTGTAACCTTAGGACATATTGTTCTGGAGAGCAACGAGTTTCAAGCGATACTCTTTCATGACTGATACAGTATCATTAAACGCACATTAAACTGCTTGTCTCTTAATAATTCTGGTATAATTTTGGTGGTATCCATATTTCCTTTTGGTGAACTTTTTAATAATGAGGTTTTTAACGAATGCGGATAGTCAGCCTTGTGATTCAACCTTTGTTTAGTCACCTCTTATGACATGGCAAGAAGTCTGTGGTTGAGTTTTAGGGATAGAATATGGTCGTTTAGAAGTCTTTTCCGAGTAATGGAAGGGTGCGCCAAACCACAAGGACTTATCAATTTCGAACAATTTGTAAACAACAGGAGCTTTATAAATGGCCAATAATTTGTGCATATTACCATTTGCGATCTTAATCGAAGAAGGATGATGACAAAAGCTAAGAGTGGTACTTTATAAGATTTCTTTACAATTCATACCTGAAGTGACATGTTTGCACCACTATCTGACAACCCTAACTTTGTCGAAATCTGATTCAATCAGATTTTGTGAATTTTGCTCTTCTTTGCGAACATTTAGGAAAGCTATTATTATTTACTACTGACATTTCAGAGTTAAACGATACTTGTTTTTTCCGGTGTTGAGCACCAACAGCTAAACTAAGGATAAGCGTGTTTTAAATATCTCACTCAATCTTTAATGTGTGCCTTAACTATAGAACAATGACCACAATACTTCTTGGTCATATCCGGCATTCCACATCCAAAACAGTATAAGCAAAAGATGGGGTGATTATAGTTTTTGAAGAAGTGTCTTATATTTGTTGACAGTTCCAATAGTCATTAAGTACGGTGCAGTTAATTTTATACCACCAAATTTTTTAAAATAACTGGAAATAAAACTGTTAATATTTCCGTGTCTTTAAATAGAAATATCTCCGAGTGGTGGTGCGCTGCTCTTTGGCCACGCTTGCTAATTAAGCCGATTTTTAAATTATGGCATTTGTAACAACATTGCGATTATTAAAATTATTTGTGTAAAATCAGTATTACCGAAGTTTTTTGTATAATAAAATCAATAGACAACTGAATTTGACTTAAAAACAAAAGCTAGCTATTTTGATTGCAACACAAACAGGTAGCTATATCATAGAATGGAAGAAAGTGCCTTTATAACGACGGCGGTGACGTGTGTCGTTATTTTAATTATTCAGATTCGGATGTTGTGCGAAGCAAAGCTCAGTTTCGATCTGATGAGGAATTTAGTTAAAAATTAATTGTCATCTCATCAGGCCATGGCGACCGAGTGCTATGTGTAATAGCTACTTTTACGCTCTATATATATTTATGTACAGTGTACATGTAGCGTTAGCGAATTATATGAAAATTGCACGAAATATCTGAATAATTTTAATTGTGTGTGTAGCGATGGTCGCTACACCTTTTTTGCCAACGCAAAAGTATTCTCGATAGGTCTCGTTTGAATATAGGCCTATTCAGCAAGACATCTTTTGGTGATGTCCATGTTGACGTTTTGGCCGATGCTGTCTTGAAAAAGCGTGGAGTGGTAAATAGAAATGGTCTGCTTCTCTACTCCCCTCCTCGATCTCTTTCATATCGCTCAGTTTTCTATATTCACCCATAAACTATTGGTATAGTAATACCAATTCTGAATTTTCTAAAGGGGTTTCTCAACTTGGTAGTGGTTTTATTCAAAGAACTCAAAGATTTAAAGGACAATTACTCGAAGTCAAAAGTAATATTTTTTGTATATCTTCTATTAGCTCGGCCCGTATAACTTTTGTTGTAAATATCTTCACATTTGTCTTCTTATTTAGTCAACTGCGTTTTATTGTCTACTTCTTCTACCTCCCAAAAATTGTTCAGCTGGTGATCAAATTCTTTTGTGGATGCTATAAAATATGACTCCATTTACATTTGCTAGTGTTATGCTGGTAATGACACCATCCTACTTTTGTTTATTGCGCAATTGGTTCATTCGGTACACTTTTCATTATTATCTTTCCGTAACCGTCATGATTTGCCATTATTATCTTTCTATAACCGTCATGTTTGTCGATTGGACCGGGTTCATGAAAGGTCGGATGTGCTTATATCAAATTTGGTGTGTGCTTCCAACTGTTTGGTTCACTTTTCTCTTCAGACAAAAGAGTGTGGGTAGATCCAGTGGTAAATTTATATGAGTGCTGAACATCATTCGCTCTTCTTGATATCTGGCAAAAAGAGTTCTGCACACTATCAAATAGCTATATTCAGTCAATATTATGTGACTAAATTGCTAAGCTGCTATTCCGTATGTAAAACGAGGCATCTGCTTCTTTATTTTCAAAGTGCTCTTTGGCATGCTGTTTACTTTGGTAGAAAAATGAATTTGTCCTGGTGTTCCTTTTTTTGTTCCTCTCAAGAAATTATATTCTAGTCTCTTCGTACATCCTTTTCATCTTATCGTAATAATTTTGCACTCTATAAGTGATTGGCAGATAATGTGTGGATAACATCTGCATTTATAGAGCTGAGTTTATCGAAAAATATTTAAAGGTTTGTGAGGCGCTCATCACAATATTGTCTTCCTCCCTCTTTTCCAACCTTCTAAAAGTTTAATGTTAATGAGCCTTTTAGTGGATGTCTGCTCGCCAAGTGCTTCTTTCACTGTTAACATTTGTGGAAGTAAACAATGATGACATGTTTTACTTATATATACAGAACTTAAAGTCCTTTTATTTTCCACGTCATCATTTGTTGGTTTCGAAAAGCTACTGTTTCTCCACTGGTTCGGCAGTGGCCAAATACATGGTTTAATTGAAAAACACACTAATAGTAACTTTTGCGACTTTATCCTAAATCTACCGTTGTATAAATTGAGATATTCTATATTTAAACATATTTATTATCAAACAAAACATGAACAACTCTTAAAATTTCTTATCGGTCTTAACTCGACTTATCTTGTAAAATTCAATAACATGGGATTTGATATTTTTTTTTTATATATTTTGAAGCCTAAAAATATATAAAACAATAAAAATAATAATAGCAACAATAACCCAAACAAAAAGCTATATAAAATATATTAAGCTGTTCAAAAATGAAAGATAAAAAAATATATATTTAGTATAACTTTTTTTTTCAAATCATCCCTTGCGGAAAATCCCATAAATTAAAATAAATATATATCTTCTGAAAATAATAACTTTCTATATAATATATATATATATATATATATATATATATATATATATATATATATATATATATATATATATATATATATATATATATATATATATATATATATATTTATATATATATATATATATATATATATATATATATATATATATATATATTTATATATATACATATATATATATATATATATATATATATATATATATATATATATATATATATATATATATATATATATATAATTATTTTTTAAGATCAACATAAAATATTAAAATAAAAATAGGAAAGCTCTGAACATTTAAGAAATAATAATATCTTGATAGTTTATTTGTTGCAAACAGTATACAGTAGTTTAGTTGTATATACACACATATAAAGTTAACGTCGGGAGGGAAACAAAATTTGTAAGTTTTGTGTAATTTAAACAAGAAAATTATAATGTTTAAACATCTGTTTGCAGAATAAAAAGTCAAACCCTTATTACCATAAATATACCTTTCAAAATAGTTTTCCCACACATACCCAAAGAATATATTTACAAAGTTATGGTATTACTAATTAGTTATAATTGAGGATATATTTTCTAATAAGTATAAATGTTGAATTTCGTTGTAACGATGTTATCGACCTATTACATTTTGTTAAGGGTAGATTAAAGATATTTAAATATAATCTTGAAAATTTTATAATTTAAATAAAAGACGTACAAACCGTGAATTGTTTGAAATATAAGGCCGTAAGTCAAATCATCATTCAAGTCAATCATTTAAAAATACCTAGTTCGTTTGTTGTTGGCCTTAAAAAATGATCAGAACACTAAATTACTGACTCTCAACCACTATTAAACGTCGATTTACATAATTGAAAGATTCCGCAAAATAAAATTTAATTTTAATGTTCCAAAAAATTTATAATATGCCTATTGTGCAATTGAACTATTTGTGAACTATATTGTCGGTGGGCCAAAACTGTTGACTCAAATTGTTACCAGTTCTTTAAAATACGATCAACTTAGTTTCTACAAGCTCAAGCCGAGTTTATTATTGCGTGAGTTATTTCAGATATCATTAGTTTTAACTATAAGTTTGCCTTCATTTTTTTTTTATTTTTTATTTAGGAAAAACAATCTACAAAAAAAAAGAAGAGTAGAGTATACTCGAATATGGACTCTACTAAACAGTGTAAAATTCTTACGCACTAAAAATCACTTACAACCTCGGAAAACCAGACTTGGAACCGCGTTCGCATTTCGATGGTCTGGTCTGAGCTCCTAGCCAATATGAGGACCCTTAACTGTGTAACCTTCTTCAGGTATATACACTCATCTTCCTTTTTCTGCCGCAAAAAAGTTTCCACGTGCGACTTGTAACCGTCTGTCACGCAATACAATATAGGCAAAAAATGTAAAAATTAGTTTCGAAATAGCAATGCCCCTTTCCGTGTAGATAGGTTCCTTAATAGCCATAGCCCTTTCTGTGTAGATAGGTTTCATAATAGCCATGCTCTGTCAAAAACTAACACAGGAAAAATTAATTTCACAGTGGTCACGCTTAATCCAAGGCCAGACCTCACTTATCCCTCTAGCCATCCATCAACAGGCTTTTCTTTCCCATTATCTTTATTACCAATCCACCATAGTTATAGGATAAACTCTGGCCACAGCTTTTTTCTTTGTCACATCTGCAACTCAACTAAAAGACCTCTCGGCGCTCCAATGCGAGCAGATTAATGGAAGTTGCTCCAGCATCAACAAAAGCTGTGGTATCAGAAACCAGCCTAAAAACACATGCCACTTTTAATGTACAATTACGCTAGGTCGAAACCATATGCGTTCTGTACTTCTGAATCTCCACCGCAGCCCATATCCAGCTTATATCTGCTCCTAGAGCAAGATTGAGTGTAGTTTTGATATAAGGAATCTTTGGCCACTAAAATAAGGACCACTTACGTAACTAATGGGTAAGTCAACTAAAAGTTTCTGTTAACAGAGGTGCCTTCTTGCAAGACGAGAATTTAACAGGAAGAAAGCTCTATCTATAAGGTTATTCCCAAATAATTTGTATTCATCTTTGTTTGAACCACATCTATATCTATCTATAATATTCGGGGGAATCATTAGTTACCACGAAAGGCCGCTGAAGCGCCGCAATTATATCATCCCATTATGAAATTTGCCAAAAAACAAGCCCTGTTAGCTCTCACAACCATGTCCATTACCTTCATAATGGCATTTATGATCTAATAACCCTTCCGGAAGTCGTTTGGTTTTGAAAACCAATCTCTAGTAACCCAAATAGCCACCTTAACCGTGGCTTAAACATATTCTCTAGACGTTTTCCCATCGTATCGAACATGCAGAGAAGTCTATATATGTTGACGGATAATATGAAACACAACCTTTTTCTTTGTTGATCAACACAAGCCGAGGCATCTTCTATGACCGTGCCAAGCACTTACTTTTGCAGTTTGGTGCTCGGTGCATTTGTTGCTATAACATCCATTTTTCTTTGTGCTTACTAAGCTACCAAAAACCCTGTGCCTTTCCTTCCAAACATTTTGATGTTGCCATTGAGGAATCAGAAATTGAATTGTACCGTTAACAAAAGTATCAATACCAACTTTGTTTGGGGTCTCCTGAAAAACTGGTAAAATACAAGCCAAATCAGTTTCCCAAAAGTCAGACCGTAATCTATTATCCATTTTGGACGTATTTCAATTTTTCAGTCTTGTGAGGCACGGGTTCTTACCCGCATAATATGTGATCCATCATTCAGCTGAAAGACAATTCACTTGTTGTCACTCTATATAGTACTCATTACTCATCAATCCGTTGGAAAAAAAGCTAGCCGTACCATAACCATCGTTATACCTGGTATGTAATTTCCAAAGCCTGGTCTGCGGTATGTTTCCGTGGATCCTTCATTTAAAATTTGCAAGTTCAGTTGAAGCCATTTCCATATGCACTTTCTTCTCCCCACATTAATGGATCATTCCTAAATCAATCACTTTGGAGCGCCCAAACCAATGGGATCCATTTCATTTACCAAATGACCCATTTATAAGGATCTACTTTCATCCGACATCAATACATCATTCACATGAAGTTTATCGAGATGTGCCCTGGTTTTTTAAAACTAATGGGAACCACTTCATTTACGCAAGAGTCCCGTTTATAGGGTACACTCACCCAGTCCCAATAGATAGAATCGATATCCATGGGGTTGGGATAGCACAGAAATACTGGAAACCAGTTCATCGGTGTCGGTTGGTTGTTAGTGGAATGGCACTATCAATTTAATACGGCTGTGGTAATGGGGACGATTTATTTAATTCGTCACCAATCTACCAATCAGTAAGCCGTTCACTATCCATCCCCTCAATATTTGCAGCCCGCCACGAGGATTTTGCATTATTACCACAAACTGCGATTGCTTCAGCCCAATATTACATCCAGAATTTACTGCAAAGTGATATTTTTAAAGGTCTGAAGCCAAAAATTATTGATTAAAATTCCCTGAGCATAACGCGTCAAAAAGAAGATGTGCAACCAAATACAGAATTGAGCGATAAATAGGAATCACATTTAGATAGACACTTAAATCAGCCATGTCAAGTCCAGCTGGTAGTCTTTGTGAAAATAATATATTTAGAACCTTTGGCTTCGTAAATTATCTCCAGTAATTAATAAAGCTCTTATTCCGTTAATTAAGAATAGTAAAATTTTTGAAAAACTCATTGATTTTCGAATCGTCACCCAGTATGTCAGTTTCAATGATCTCCAATAACAGTTTTTCGGATAAGTGGCACTACAAAATAAGGCAAGTACTAATTGACATGTTAATGCGTTTTGCAGTCTCAGTGATACGCCAATAAAAAATTTCTACTTACTAGATTGTGATTTTAGTAAATTTTTGTCTGAATTTCCGTCATTGGTTGAAATGCTTGATTACAGCCTGCCTGTAAAACATGGTGTTATCTACCCTTCTATTATACTAATGGACACCTTTTTGCAATCATCTAAGTTGTTTGTCAAGAACTCTTATTTATAAAATTATAGCTATCACCAAACAATATGCTCGAACAATTTAGAATATCGTTCATCTCGGGGACCTTTTGGTTCACCGTCAATTCTTTAAAGTTTGAAACTCTATGGAAGCTCAATTTACAATTCGTTCAAACGAAATCGACTGATTTTTAAATTCTCATTTTAATAAACAATATTAATATTACCCCTAAATGTTAGTTCATATAAAAATATTTACTTCGGTTGTTGTTGTTGTCACCATTCATTTTTAATTTTGTTGTTGTCAAATAATTAAAATGGCCGTACAACGCACTAAGATATTGTGTTGCAGTTATCAATGAATAAATAACGGTAATGCTGGCCAACACTGGCCGTGTTTATTTTTGTTTTGTTTATGTGGCGCATTCGGAGTTAACCGACCCAACGAATGTCTACAAATATGACGGGAAAACTATAAAATAATGTAAGTCATGAGCTATTAAAGTCAGTATATTTAGCTAGTCGTTGGTTCTGGAATATTTAAAATTAAAGAAATTTCAAAAAAATGTTAAATCATTCGAATGAGATGGTGTTTACAGTTTGAAAAACCAGCAACTCTTCCGGAAAAGTGTTGCAGTGTGCTGTATGTAAAATCATTTTGGATAACTATATATTGTTGTAGTACCGAAATCAGTATTAGCAAATGATTGGATTTGTTGATAAAATGATAACAGAGTTGATGGTATTAGGAAATGATACTGAGTCACGGAAAGATGCTAACACTAGATCATTGTGGGGAACCTGTGAAGACGATCTACCAAGCTTTGAAACCAACATCTAACCAAAATGAATTATCCGGTATTTATCTGATGGAGCCGGTTTGTTGATACGGTTTTTATTTATTTACACAAACAAGATGACTTTGTTTCATGTTAAACTCTCAGTATTTATATTTTATAAGATTCTTCTATGTAATTTGGCTTTCTAAAATAACTTAAGGATAACATTTAAAGCTTTGATGAAAATACTGGAAATCGATATCAGTACAATGTTTGACCATGACGTTTCTAGGAACATAAACTTATTATACTCATTCTTAAATAAATGCTACTTTCATTTTGCCATGTACTCGTTAACATCGATTTTGTTGGTTTTTAAAGCTTACTCAAGACTAAAGCACCAGCAACATTTTTATATTATCATTTTCTTGACAGACAACTGATCCTTTACAATCACATTGAATATAGATTCTTCTTTTTATTACAAAACTCGTTAAAAAAAAATTTTTTTGATACAGAGAATCCTTTATTGATAGATAAATATTCGTCTATTTACTAATATTTTGTTGTGATAATATGGCTGCATCGTATCCTTTAAAGTTACTTACATATATGGGTGGATGTCTGTGTGTGTGTGTGGGGTTTGAAAAAATATATACAGAATATATTTGAATTCATTGTTATCTTCTTATGTGTACCATTGTGATCGTACTATACAGTAATAGAAAATAGTATTTCTATTGCTTGCTTACAAATATATAAAATCTATTATTATCTACTTTGTTGCTTAAGTAGCGTGTTTACCATTCTTACACGATTGTAAATATTATAAACTAAACTGTTATTATGTAAGAAACTATGTGTATTGTAGTCGACCATTTGGTTTCTAGTAAATTAAATTGATTGTTATTCATTTTAAATCCTTTATTCTTAGAAAATCAAGTATACTTGTAAATACAAAAAAGGATTTTAATCTGATATAGAGTATTACTAAAAAAGCCCTAATTAAAATTGAAATCTAGTTAATAACTATCTTTATAGTATAGTTTTGCTAATTAGCCCTAAGGATAACAAAAACACAAAAACCATAGTATTTATAAAATAATTAAACGAAATTTAATTTGATATATAGATAATTTTATTCAGATAATTTAAGGATGGCAAAATTTTCTTTTCAATGTTATGGTAAAGTTTGTCACACCACTTTTTTGTGCTTCGTACATCTTAATTGTGACATCTTATCGTTCAGATACCATCAGCATTGATTTGTTTTCACTACAACACAAAATATATCTTGACTGTATATTGGACATTTTCAATATTTAGTTAGCAGGAAAGCTGAAGGCGGATAGAATCAAATCTACGCTTTAAATGTATATAGCTGATCATATAATAATTTAATTAATTTTCAGAGAAACTCCACCGGAGAAGTGGGCCACTTCACCTAAAAAGTGGATGTTATGTGTCCCAAAACTAAACAATGTTTTAAAGTGGAGATGACCTTGGCAATTATAGTGATGGATTTCATCTTGAATCACAGGTGAATAAAATCGTTTTGAATTTGAAAGCAGTTGATGTAATCTAACCTATCAATAATCTCTATATCCACCAACTTACGCACCCACTAATGCATATTGTAGTTAGCACATTTTTTCCTTATAAAAATATTCAATTGGATACCTGGATACACTCTTGTAAAACAATCGAAGCAAAATTGACTATGGGTTAATTTCTAAGAAATGAAATGTCATCCAAAATATGAAATACCAGTCGGCTACTATTCGCGCATAAGTAAAATACGATATTAAACTCAAGAACATCAAAGAAACCCATGTACTGAGGCTTAGGTCTTTCCACGAAGTTAATCGTATTAATCGTATCTGGAACAGAACTAATAGCATCGCACATTAAGAAATGAATTGGTGTAAGTACTGTTAGATCATTAGAATCATTTGTCATGGAACACAGTAGACGAGAGTTCAATGCGCATTCTATTTGTATCAGCACTGTGCTCATCTTCTCATACCCTAATTTAGTATCCCCAACAATTCTCCGAAGATGGTACTTCATCGACTTTATTCCGGCCTCCCAAAAGCCTTCAAAGTGAGGAGACCCTGGTGGAATAAAATGTCATGTAACACCATCGGTTGCCAGATATTACGTAATTTCAGATTGTAATTGTCTCGTGGCTTTAAATGGTCAGCTTCTAATTCAGCTGCTGCTCCAATGAATGTTGAACCATTATCACAATACATGTCCGAAATTTTACCCCGTGGTGAGGTAAATATTTTGAATGCTAAAATAAAGCAGCAGTGACTATAGGTCACTTACTATTTCCAAATCTAATATTTACATTGGGGATTTCCGTCACCCTGTGTGCGATGAACGGTTTCCATCAGTCAGGTTATCCTTTTTACCAAAATAGCACAATCGTGGAGTCAGTCCAGGAATGCATTGAACAGTGTTGGTATGCCTTTATGGTTGTAATCTTTTTGAATAAACATGCCATCAGAAGAGCCCCACGCAACTCAAGGCGTGGAACTGAGATTTATTTAACCGGCACTGCTCTTATCTTTGCTGCTATGAGACCAATGCAATAGGTACCATCCGAACATACCGTTCGAGAATAAATAGCTTCTCGATTTGAATTAATGTCAAGCTATCTTGCGATTTTTATCTGAGATAATGATGATAGTTCATCTCGGTAAGCCACGTTGATTGAATTTGCTCAGGTACATAATAATCGAAGTCTAGTTTAGCCAACCGGAGATTTTGAAGGAGAATCTTCGCAGTGATAATGCACGGTAAAACCCAACCTAAAGGATCAAAGAGTCGCGATCTATCATATTATATACTTCTGTTAGTGATATGTTGATCACTGGATAGAGAAATATCGTACCCAATTTCATCCTTGGTTGGATTCCAAGATATGCCTAACGTTTTAACTAAACCATCGTTATAAATATCTAATAGTAATGTGACGACCACTTCCGAAGTTCAAATCCACCTGACTTGAGGAGCTCAATCAACTCTGATTGAAGTTTCAGTACAGCTTCCATTGACTCTCCACCAGACATTACGTCATCTACGTACATTTCATGCTGAACACTTTCAACTGCTAATGGAAAGTTGTGCTTTTCCTCGAATGCTATAATTGCATCAATGTCTTTATGGCGAAATAAGGCGCACTGACGGTGGCATACGTCACTGTATTCAAACAAAACTCATTCGTTGGTTTGTCAGGTTCTGCACGCCAAACGATTCTCTGAAAATCAGTGTCAATATTGCTCACCTTAATTTGCCTGTACATTTGTTTAATATCCGCCGTGAATGCAGTCTCGTGTGTCCGCCTACTCATTAGAATGGATATCAACTCCGGTTGAATTGTTGGTCCTACTATCAGCCTCTCATTTAATGATATACCATTTGATGACTTTCGAGATGCATCAAAGACTACTCTTAATTTAGTTGTGGTGCTACTTCTTGCCAAATGTGGTTTCATCTGGTCTGGAATCAATAAAAGGTAGATTAACAGTGTATTTACCTTCTGGAGATCTACTGTGCGTTTCCAAATAAAACTTTTCACATTTTTGTTCTTCTGCACAATTCTTCAATTTCCCAGAATGATTTTAACTGATTGGAAACATCAATGCACGAGTGAAAATTCATTAAAATAGTGATAACAGATGGATCTTTGAGGCAGTGTAATGTTTTGCCTGACAATTTTGACTTTTAATGAGACCATCAAGTAGCAATTCACCAAATACGTCTGCACCCAACAATACATCGATGGCACCTATGGTTTAAAATAAAACGTGTCAGTGAGTTGGAGATTTGCAATATGATCCCATGTGGATGTTGACATCATTTTCGATGGTAGTTGGGCTGTAATGGTTTTGATTACTAGCGCGTTGGCTGAGAGTCTGAAATTGTAATTGATACTCGATTGGATTTCGAGTTTCACAACAGAACTCGCCTTGTCGAACCTTAATCGAGGTTCCCTTTAACCCTAACTTGTTTACTGCGTGCTCTCAGTGATAAATGTAGCCTGAGAGCCTTGGTCAAATAGAGCTCGTAGTATAATTTATATCCCAAATGCAAATGTTATCTTTCACGTGGCTTCAAAAAAAACAGTCTAAAGGTGTTAAATCACAAGATCTCGGTGGCCAATTGTGATCACCTCTTCGAGAAATAACACGGTCCGGAAACTTTTCGTTCAAAATTGCGATTGTTTCGTTGCTTGTGTGGTACGTAACGTCGTTTTGCTGAAAACAAACGATGTTCATATCAATATCTTCCAATTCTAGCCATAAAAAATCATTAATCATAGCTCGGTAGCGCAGTCCATTCACCGTAACAGTTGCACCAGCCTCATTTTTTAAAAAAGTAGGATCCAATCAAACCGTCCTCCCAAAAACCGCATCAAACAGTGACACGTTGAGGATGAGGAGGTTTTTCAACAATCATTCTGGGATTTTCTCCAAATGCGACATTTCTGCTTATTAACGTAGCCTCCGAGATCAAAATGAGTCTCTTCACTTAAGATGATTTTTCGATGAAAATCCGATTCATTTTGATGCATTTGAAGGACCCTATCAGCGAAGATACGACAATTATAGTGATCGACCGGCTTGAGGCAAAATACGGTGTAATGTCGTTTGTGGAATGTCTAATTCCAAAGATCGACAAGGAATCGACAAACCTGGGTTTTCTTCAACACAACGGGCTACATAAGCAATATTCTCAGTTGCTATTGAGCAACGCACACGGTTTTGATTCTTCACATCACTAATTTGTCCCAACAACTCAAATTTTGTCACCAGTTTAACTATTGCCGGTCGAGAGGGTGCTTCACGACGACCAAAAAGTGCTTTAAATTTGCTAACTGTGACTGCAAAATTTTCACCATTTTTGTAGTGAATTTTAATAATTTCAATGTGTTGCTGTAGAGTGTATCGTACCATTTTTAGTAATGACGTAGTTTTGACTTGTCAAATGTCAAAAGATGACAGTTTCAAAATTGACAGCTGTCCAAATGGCCGGCTATTCAAAATGAAACCTCTGGGTAACCCTATATTATTATGTTATTTTATTATAAAACACATAATTTGTGTATCGGTCGTTTAAGCTCTCCGGATTTGGTTCACAACTCTAATTACTCCATCGGTTCCAGGATGAAGTTGTATTACCTTACCGAGCATCCATTGATTCAGTGGCAAATTGTCTTTTATCACCACTATATCGGTAATCTGAATTGAAGATTTTGTCTGTTTCCATTTAGTTCTTTGTTATAGTGAAGTTAAATACTCATTGTGCCATCGTTTCCAGAAATGTTGATGAAGCTGCTGCACAATTTTCCACCAGTTTTGTGACATCCAACTCCGAAAGTTTTGTTAATGGATGCCCAACAAGGAAATGTGCTGGTGTCAAAGCATCAATTTGATCGGCTGATAATACGCATATTGGCCTGGAGTTTAGACAGCTTTCTACTTCGGCTAGCAACGTATTCATCTCTTCCATAGTTAAGTTTTTCCAATCACTTTTTTTAAATGGGACTTTGTTGATTTGACCGCAGCTTCCCAGATGCCACCAAAATGAGGAGCGCTTGATGATGAAAAGTGCCAAGAAATTATGTTTCTTGGCACTTTTTATACCACCAAGCGTTAGTTCTAAATGAATTGATTTTGTGCTCATTCAAACAAATAAGCAGATGTAAGCCTTATGAGTTTTTTGTCCTCGCCCTTTGGTTAAATGGACTGATAGTGGTCCAGCAAAGTCAACGCCTGTCTTATAAAATGGACGAACTAATTCAACCCAACAAGCAGGTAGATCACCCATCATTTGTTGTTGCAATGTCGCCTTGTACGTCGACAAACTATGCAATTTCTGGTTACTTCTCGCACTATCGTTCGTCCACTGGTTGTCCAATATGTTTTGTAAAAAATCGATAGTAACAACGATGGTCCAGCGTGACTATATATTTGGTGCAGATCTTCTTACATCATTCGTGTTAAATTAGATTTCGGAGTCAATATCACCGGATGCTTCGTACTGCACTATTTTCAAGCCTACCGCCAAATCTAAGCAGATTTCCTTGGTCTATAAATGGGTTTAAAGAAATTAATTGGCTTGATTTACTTACATTGCCGTTTCGTTTGAGAGTTGATATTTCGTCATAATATGACTTATTCTGTTCGTATTCACAGATCTTTTGAAACGCAATAACTGGTTCTTGTGGTTTTAAAAAATGTCCTTTCGATCTCTTCGCCGGAAGCTTTGTTTTCATGTTGTTAATGAATCGAGGAATAAATAGGACGATTCGCTGGAGTTTGTAAAATGATGAATAATTTGCTATCAACCTTTCAAACAAATCATTGGTTATGAAACTCAAAAATGTATCCACCTTTTTTAGTTGCTCTTCTTCTTCGCACTTATATTGCGTTTTTTGAAGTGGTCAATGTTCAGAGCTATAATTTAGCCAATCTGGTCTATTCCACCACAATTTATGCCTTCGAAGTTCTGAACCCTATATGCTTCGACTTGCGCAATATACAGGATTTGCTTTATTTGATATGGAATCGAGGATTAATTGGCAATTCGAAGACCATTTCCGCAATTGAAAGCCGTATTGAAATAACAGGTTACTGATGCCTTCCTTTAATTGTAATCCTTGTTGCGTGGTATCAACAGAGGTCATTAGATCATCAACATAAATATTTTTTCCTATTTCGTGGCAAGCTATCGGACTAGAATGTTTAAGTTCTTATACTATTTGCTTGAGATATCTTATTGCAAAAAATATTGTGCCAGATAATCCATAAGTTACGGTTAAAAGCCGTCAGCTGCTTTCGCCATACAATCTTCTGGAACTTCGCATCGCTTGGATTTATTAATACTTGCCGGTACATTTTCTCTATATCTGCGGAGATGGCGAATCTATGTTCTCTAAAACGAAAAATTATAAAATACAGGTTCGATTGTATAGTGCGGCCTACGGCTAAATACATATCGAGGGAGTTGCCTAAATTGCTTTTTGCAGAATCGTCAAAAACCACTCGTAGTTTAGTCGTAAAACTTGCATTTCGTAACACTCCGTGATGTGGCAAACAATAGCCTTCGATGGTGGTTTCGTTGTCGGGTATCTTCTCCATATGCTACAACTACTCGTACTCGGCCATGAAAGAGTGATACAAAGTTTTAAACTTCTCACCCCTCGCAAATCATCTTTCCATGTTCCTTAGTCTTCGTATTGCGATATTTAACGTGTTGCTTAATTCATCTGCTGGTTGTTTGAATGGTAAACCTAAAATAAACTGTTTATTCGAACTGCGGGTAAGGTTTCTTTAAAACGCTTTTCGCACAATTCTTCTTCGGTTGTCAGCATGTTTTTCCTTTCACCTATCGATTCTCTAACCCAAAACTGCTTTAAAGTGGCATCAATATTTGCTTCGGATTCCATGCAATTCGTAAATAAAAATGATTTGGGTTCCACTTCTTCCTTAAAGCAACCTGACACTACCCTGCCAAATATTGAATTTTGTAGTATTGGACCATCTCGGTTGAATTCTTTTCTTTCATCACGCAACACAGAAAATAAATTATCTGCACCGATTAAAATATCCACTTCTCCAGGCCGATTAAAATGTGGATCAGCTAACTGCAAGGTACTCCAAATATCTGTCGAAACACCGGTAATAGTTTGCGAGGGTAACTTTGATGTAAGCTTTGATAAAGGAGTGTGGTTGTATTTCTAAGGATACTCGTCCTTTTGTGAGCCCAGCCCTTATGAGACCTGGGCCACTTACTGAGATACGGGAGTTAACTCGTTTTAAGTTCAGTCGATGCACGCAGGATTCAGTAATAAAACTAGCTTGGGAGCCAGAGTCTAGCAATGCTCTGCAAATTTGTGATTTTTCTTGAAAATCCAACACAGTAATTAATGATGTTGGTAGGACTGACAGCTTTAGCACCTCTGTGCTGTTTGAGATTGTGGTTGAAAGGGTATGGCAAACTCTGCAAAAGAGCATGAAACTTGCAAGGTTTCCGGTTTCTAATAGTTTGAGATAAAGCAGAGTATGATGTTTCCCTGTACATACTTGGCATCTTCGTTTTGATTGACAACTGAATTGTACGTATCTGCTACTGAAACAATTGAAACATCTATGACTTTTTGTGTCCATTTCCTTCGTTGGTTGACATCCAAATTATTAAAATGTGAACAATCGAATAACGAATGATGTTTATGCTCACAAAATGCACATGCATATTTTGTTGTTTTGTATGCTACAATATGGCCTTTTACAGAAGCTTTAGAGTTTCCGAATTTCAATGAGGAGCTTAATGACCCCAAAGCATCAATTTTAACTTGTAGAAATTTAAAAAAATCATCTAAACTGGGATTCTCCGATTCTGCCCGATTGTATCAATCTTTCAGTTTGTGCAACACTTCCAAATAATTGGCTTCAGTGATACTAATGTGCCAAAGCAAGGTAGCTGCCTCACCCCTCAGTGACCCTTTAAATATTTTTGCTTCTGGGCTGGACTCAATAGTGGTGATTCATGAATAGTGATCGAAAAAAGGTCGTAAAATGACTGCCATATTCACCGGAAAAATTCGGAATTCTTATTTTGAGTAACTTAACTTCAGCTTGGTTGCAATGAGAGGCGTTCAAAGTCATATCAACTTCTTGAACTTCATTGCCAGGCACCATCGTACGTTGTCTAAAATTGCATTTATTTTCGCCTTTGCCACATAATAAAGGGTGATTTTTTAACTGTTTCCTTTTTGACAACACTGATTTTGACAGGTCACGTATGTTTTGTGTTTTGTGTCACTGTCAAACATCTTCAGTTTGGTCTATAATTTAACCATGAATCGTCTTAAAAACGAACAACGCTTTCAAATCATTGTATTATCAAAATGCAAATTCATCACGCGCTTTTTCCATTTTATATGGTCAGTTTAATCGACCCACTGAAGTGGTTATTCGGGCTATTGTGACTAAATTTCACACCAAATTTACATTGTTGGACATTAAATCACCAAAACGCTTACGTACAGTGCGAACTGAAGGAAATATCGCAGCTGTATCGGCCAGTTTTAGTGATGACCATCAATTATCATTCGGCGCCGTTTGATGCACTCTGTTACTCAACAATGTGGGCCACTGTTACTCAACAAAGTGGAAAATTTTGCGGAACGATTTAGGTATGAAGCCTTACAAAATACAGCTGGTGCAAGAATTGAATACGAACGACCTACCACAACGCAGAATTTTTGGTGAATGGGCTCTTGAAATGTTGGCGGAAAATCTATTTTTTTATCGAAAAATTGTGTTCAGCGACAAAGCTCATTTTTGGCTGAATGGATTCGTAAATAAGCAGAATTGTTGATTTAGGAGTGAATATCAGCCAGTAGCATTGCAAGAGCTATAAATGCATCCAGAAAGAGTTACTGTTTGATGCGGATTATGGGTTGATGGCATCATTGGACCGTACTTCTTTAAAGATGATGCGAATCACAACGTAACTGTGTGTATGGTGAGCGCTACCGTGAGATGTTAATCAACATTTTTTTGCCTAAAATAGAAGAGCTTGACTTGCATGACATGTGGCTTCAACAAGACGATGCCACATGCCACACAGCACGCGAAACAATGAACCAATTGAGAAGCAAGTTCGGTGAACAGTTTATTTCACGTTTGGGACCGGTCAATTGGCCGCCCAGATCGTGCGATTTAACGCCTTTAGATTATTTTTGTCTAAACTGACAAGCCCGCTTCGATTGACACATTGGAAAACAGCTTTGAAGCATTTATTCGTGAGATACTGGCCGAAATGTTGGAAAGTGTATGTCAAAATTGGACTAAGCTGATGAACCATTTGAGGCGCAGCCGCGGTCAACATTTGCATGAAATAATCTTCAAACATTAAATTATATGAACCGTAATATCGATTCAAATAAAGATTTTATGCATTTTTCTTAATTTTATGTGTCCTTTTATGGAAAAAAGTTCTCTTCGAACTCATAATCGCGGGCTCCTTCTCGTGGTCAACTTTAAATAATTGACTTTTAATACTGGTGAATTCAATCATTAATGTGTCAACACGACTCAACCGAACTCTAATTAATTCGATATCTATATCTTCGCCTATCGTGTTGATGAATATTGTTAATATTAGTTAACTTGGCCTTGGTTGTAGAGCGCTGCTTCTTAAGGCTTGGTAATTCCGTCATCGTAATTTTGAATTAATGTTTGATTTTAATAACGAAATACGTATTGATGGGTTGTCGTTTAATTGAATCTGGTTGCTGATATTGGATCACTAACGGTATGCACCACAGTACACTATTATTTTGACAAGTTGTTTCTTCAAAAGTGAATGATATTTGCCACTTCACAATACAACATACACTTATAGTTTATAAAACACGTGTTTCTTTCTTTTCCCAAGTGCTTGGGCTCACAGTTTCATCAATCAATCAATCAGGCCTGAACACTTTACTTTATGATACTTTGTAAAGTGTTGTTATTAAGTTTCTATATTAAATTATGTGACTCTATACAAATATCGGGGCATAATAATAAATAAAAAGGTAACCGAACTTCGATGTAGGTCAACCATATTAAAAAACATTGCTAAATACACAAGCCTATAACTATATTAAATATTCAATAAACCCCCTCGAAATGCTTCAGTAGATAATGTCTAACAATAATTCATATTTGATATAATGACAAATATTGAATATATAAATGAAGTGAATATATCAAAATTACGAATTAAATAAAACAAATACAAAAAAGCTAAAATAAATATTTAATTCTAAATATACAAACCGCTAGACAAACACTAGCACAATATTTTACGAGTAGCATATTTCTAATTCACACGAAATTTTTCAATTAATTTTATAAACGAAATAAAAATTAAAAATGTCTATAAATAAATAACAGGAAGCTAAATATTTATTATTTAACTTTGGCTCTGCATGCATATACACATATATCCGAAATGTAATCGTCGAACTACACTAAGGGTGGTTTCAAATTCTAAGTTAAAAATTCTCAATTGATTGTAGATTTTCTTAATAGCAGGTAACAGCAATTAAGGTTATGTTCTATCTATATATAACCTATTTCTAATACCAATTCTATGTATTCTAGCTACTCATATATAATTACGATATGCATAATGTAGTGTTTTTGTGTAATAAAGGTGTTTGTTTGGTTTGTGTTTGCTGCTAATTGAAATATCGTGTTTTTTTGAACATTTTTTTTTTTGGGTTGTACATAATAGCAATAACAATAATTATTTTGGTTCTAAAATCTAATTAATTAAAAATTATAAAGAAATCACAATTATATCTATATGCTGATTGCTAATTAGTTTTTAATTATCCATTTTTAAGTATATGAGTGGGAGAGCAAAATTATCGTTATATCCATTAATATAAGAGTTGTTGCCGCCTGTTCATGAAAAAATTAAGTAACATTTTAATAACGTTAGAATTCCAAGGACAAAGTTATGTTGTCCAGTTCAACGATTTCGAAAAAAAAATTGATTCCTCATCCTAATTAACATGGTTAGATGACTTTTATAATTCTAGATTTTATGTAACGGTAAGTAAAGTTTTGCCTCCTTGTTGTATATAGGGTTTATAGAACTTATAGTGTTTAAAAGTTTTGAATAGTGTGTGGGGTAACCGTTGCATTTTATTTTATCTTGTAGGACCCTATTTCGAATGAATCAAAGGTTATCTGCGGCCTAATGCATTTCATTGTTTTTATTATCGTTAGAGGTCACTACTACTAAAATCTATTATATCTTTATCAACACCTTGTACAACTTCAGTTTGTCGGCATTTGCAAGGTATTTTGACTTCAACAGTAGACGCTAGGCATACAAAACACACTTACCAGCGATAAACCGTGCTTTAATATCCCCTTTTACACAGTTGTCATGAGTGACAAGCGACCCGAGGTATCAGAAACTTGTCACTCCTTCAAATGTATAGTCACCACTACTATCCATTGCGTCTTGGCCTCTAAAATCAGTGACCCTTTATTTTGTTTTGAACTCATTGTTTTAAGAGCAACCCATGCCCAGAAAGAATCGTATAAGTGGATCCAGTGGTTCTTTGCCTTGTGGTTTCGGACATTGGCAGTAACGTATAATTACCTCCACCAAATGAGTGATTATTTTCAATACTATGTAAGACAGTAATTATGAAAGAGCTATGCCGCGATAGTTTTCGCATTTGAGCCATCTTCCTTTTTAAGGATTGGACACGCACCATGATAGCCAGAAACTGGTTTTATAAAAAGTAAAAATTGGGGGGCAATGTACACAACTCTAATCACCTTTATCCAAGTGAAAACTAAATCGTGATATTATCACTCTTATAATTGCATTGAAGATACAACCAAATCAGAGCTAACACAAATATTTCAGTGAGAGTTTAGCAATCGAAAGGGCTTATTAATCTTTGTGGAAAGGAACAAAAACTTCAAAAATGCAAACTACTACGCAGACCACTGATCAGACTGACAAGCACTGTGAGTGGGTCTTGCTGTTAGTGTGTGTTTTATAGGAGCCACTTTGCAGTTTTTGCTACTTGTATCAAGGCGTAGTAGATGGTCTGTAAATCCTCAAAGATGCTCTGTGGTAGCTGAGTCACCTAGGTCCTTTTACTTTTTCTAATATTTTCAACTGGCTTCGGATTTATATCCACCTCTTGTTAATATCTATAGAGCGGAGACCATCCCAGTCGAGTTTGAGCAGTCATAGATTCGAAACAGTGCCATTATGGTTAATATAACTGGTGACCAGACAGTCTGTGCAGTTTCAGAGAGCATTTCTTTTTTGCAAAATTTTATAGAGGCTGACAAAGAAACCATAAAAGAGAAATGATTTCAGGATCAAACTTTAGGTTGGTGAAAAGTAT
Organism: Tipula confusa; assembly: GCA_963556175.1. NCBI lineage: Eukaryota > Metazoa > Arthropoda > Insecta > Diptera > Tipulidae > Tipula > Tipula confusa. Next base: position 160,797,450 of record OY744476.1, read on the forward strand.
TCTTCCATGAATTTGCAAAAGCCCATGTTTTTGATTTTTGAGTAACCTTAGCTCTAGTGAATGGCACCGCCGTAGTGCCAGAGTAAGTGAAATTCCTAAAGTGAAAAAATTAGGCTAAAAAGGTAATATCACTATAATTTTCCCATCTAGGTCAACATTTAAATATTTTTTGAAGTACTTAACTCTCAGTATTTCGGCATCTGTATCTCAAGAGAGATGTCAATATAGGGATAATGTTTTGGTATGATTCATCTTTTGTTTTGTGAATTTCCCCAACGATCCATCCTTGTTTTGTTTTATATGCTATATGGGCAGGTCTACGCTTTCAAAGATTTGCCTAGAAAAAGTAGATAAACGGTTTGTGTGCTTTCCATATAGCACAAACCGTAGGTCTTCTTTTTGGTTGTGATATATATAAGGACTGGTTCAGATGACGACAATTGTTCTGTAGGTAAGCCAATTGTCTTCGGTTAGAAAAGGTTAGAGAAGGCTATTTTATCTAGGGCAGATGGGATTAGGGCACCAACATACGTATTTTTACGAGTTTGAAAGTTTTTTACTACATCTGCTTCAATTGGTTTGAATGCAACAGTTGGAAACTGCAGCTCGGTATGAACAAATGAATAAAGTTTTTTACAATGGTGGCATTGCCCACTGATTCTAAATTTATATACACTGTGACCTACTGCTAAACAGTTATAGCATCTTGAGCTGGAGTGCTTACAAACTGTCGATGTCACTAAAGATCATCTGCATTAACTAAAGACCATAAACTGGGGTGTTCATATTGCATAATGTGCAATTTGGTAGTGGTATTTTAATTATGTTGAAGTCGTTGGCGCTTGTTTGATGTTTAGTAGATGTTTCGTTTGTCTTCAATTTTAGGCCTTTAAGTGAGTTTATTTTGCAACTGTTCAAATGTTGGATAATTTTGATCGCAAGAATATTGTAACCATGTAGCTGTAGAGTTACATCATTTAATTTCCTTTCATGTGATCCAAGTGCATTGCGACCGAGGAATATCTCATCATATACATGTTACCTATGGTTTCAACGGCAGTCTCGTTTATCAATAACTAATAAAGGTACCAATAATAATAAAGGTTGCTTAATAAAGGTACCAATAAAGTCATTTGCTATTGTTTGCTTTCTATTCTACTATTTGATAAACTCTTGAAACACTCCAATATAGCTGCAGTCGTCAACTAGGAAGTGGTGCACCAACATCTCAGGGAGAACTCGAAATTCTATATTTAAGTTGCGCCGGAGATATAAAATGTCCATCGTTCTCTTGTTATCCGTTTAGTACCGGTAAATTTTTACAAGGTAGATTGAAATCTGCAGATGGGCTAATAAAATTAGTGTTTGTTGGAGTGCTATCATCGTTATTGCTGTTTGATCTAATCAATTCTTAAAAAAGTACAACACAACAGAAATAAATTTCATCTACGGTATCGATAGATTTTGCACCGGCGTCGAGGATAGCAATTTGGTCTTCTACTTTTACGAATGTTGCAAAATGTTCTCTTAGCTATTATAAGGGGATTTGCATCGCATCGTATAGGGTTTGATCATAGCACTTTGCGTATAGGTTATTATCTTGATTATCTGACATTTAATAACTGATGATGTTCTTCTCAATAGACCAACCATCTTTTAGCAGTTCAAATGCTGTTTGTTATTGATTTTAATTCCCATAATTTTTAAATTTTAGTTTTAATTTTTATTCGCTTCGTTCGGAGATCAATCTACAAAGAGCCGAATTTCAGAACTTGTTACGTTAAGCTAAAAATAATTTTGAAGATAATCAATAAAAATTATACCACGAACATTTCAAAAAACTGTTGCCATGACAACAGTCTCACTTTGTTTTTCATTTTGACTTATCCTTCGTCTTAAATGTAAAGTGATGGATCTGTGTTTAAATCATGTTTATGAATCGACGTAAAAGTCGACTTTATTCCTGCAAAACTACGCCCAACACTCGATTGCCTCTTTTCGATATGCCAACTATGTCTGCTGGCTCTTGAACTTTTAGTCGACGGTCACCCAATACTATTTTGTAGATTTCCTTCACCATTTGTGGCTTGTTTATCTCATTTGACCGACCAATGAGAGGTTTGTCTTAACATCTCGTTTAAACTCAGCCATCCAAAATTTTACTGTTGATAACGAAGAAGCAAACTCCAACAGAGCTGCTATAAGTGGATATTGTACATGTAGATCAAGGGCGTTTCTGTTTATTTTTAATGATAACCACTTGTGGAAAAAAACATTCCGGAATCAATAATGTAGAATACAGTGATTAATGTGTGTGTCGTTATTTAATTATTCAGATGTGAAGATGGTAGTGTGCGAAGCAAAGCTCATTTTCGCGATGATGAATTTGTGATAATTTTGTTAAAGGTTATTTTGCCATATCATCAGGCCATGGCGACAAGTACTATATGTGTAAATGTGCACATAATATCTGAATAATTATTTTTTTGAAGCTTCAATGTGATCGCTACTGTATACTCCTGTGCATTGCGAATAATGCAAACAAGACCAGAAAACGGGTTCATCCCCATATACAGAGATTTCGGCCACTCGGCAAGACATTAAGTGGCCAACATTCTAGACTAATAATCCTGAATTCCGGTTCGTTACAGCAGAAGTTCAGTTTCAGGTTACGAAAATTTTACGACAATTTGAAGAAGGTTCTTATCGAAATCAACTCGTTATCTGAATAATCACTTTTAGAATAACTATTAGATTAAACAGAAATGGATGGCAGAAGGCCAACTGAAGTTCTACACGGAAGTTAATAAAATCGACCGACATAACCAGAAGCGCACTAGATCAAAGTCCACACAGACAACCACCACATTAGAACAGTGACCCAATGCCAAACAATGTCTGATAAGGCTACAAAATATGTTTAACAATTTTAACCACTGATCTCGCAGTCGTTCACGTGGCCGAAAATTTAGAAATTGCTCAAATTTGCAACTAGGCCAAAATAAAAAACAAAAAAAAATTTGCTGGTACCATCGAATTTACAGAAAATACGTTCAAAGCCACCATGTAACTTTCAAAACAAATCTTTTGTTCAGCCAATGGATACTGAACAAAACCACCCAAACTAATAAACCTTACGATCGCGGCAGACGTAAGACAATTTGTAGCAACTGTCGCCTATTCATACCTAGATTAGGGGCCATGTATTTACTAGGTTGTACAATTTTTAGTAAAATTGATCTTGTCAGAGATTATAATATGATTGTCCTGTCGCATCCGAAGTCGTTTACAAAATGCCGCTCTATTGGGTTTATTTGAATTTACTTGGACGCCGCATTTGGTCTCAGTAACGCCGTCCAAACATTTCAAAAATTCATTAATCAAATCGTTCGAGACCTTGACTTTGTTTTTGTCTGCATTGAGCGCTCTTTATAAGCACTATTGATATTTTATTAGTCTCAAAATAACTACAAATTGCATTCTGTTGTCAGACGATCGAATTAATGATTTTAAAGAATTCCCTGTTCCCAATTCAATCAAACGAATACAATTTGTTGGCGTGTTGAACTACTACCACCGATGTATACCAAAGTTAGCAGAAGCAGTATCACCAAAACATTCACACTTGACCGCACTACTTGTATCACAACTAGTGCATTAAACAGGGCTGTAGGTGTTGTTCAAACAAACGCAAATTACTATATATCTCTTCACGAGTTTCGCATCTCTTCCTGGTTTCGAAGATCACATAATGGGGTACTACTCGCTGACTTGGATTTAAAGCGGAATAATGTAATAAAATACTGTTGGTTTCGTCACAACAATGCATATATTAAAGTCACAGATTTGCAAACAAATCAGGCTTGCAAACAAATTGAATGAGCTCAAAATTTTGTAATCATCATTACATCTCAATATTGATATTATTGTACTTACAGAAACATTTTTAGATAAAATTGAAACAGAACATTTTAATTTAAACGGCTATACAGCATTTTACAATACTCGAGATAATAAGCAAAAAGTGAATACAAATAGGCCTCCGCAACAAAGAAATAATTGTACGATTTAAATTAATTTTAGACCACTTAATAAACTGAAGAAAACCTATTCTTCGAGGTATTATTGAGCCCAATTAGACAACTATTACAGATTTTTATTTTTTTGATTTTGAAAACGCTTGAATTTAAGCCAAAACTAAATACAAATAAGCCTCAGCAGCTAAGCAATAATTGAACAATTTAAATGAATTTTAGACCACTTCATATACTGAAGAAAACCCATTCTCAGAGGTATCATTGAGCCCAATTAGACCACAATTATTGATTTTTATTTTTTTGATTTTGAAACCGCTTGAATTTAAGTAAAAACTGTATACAAATAGGCCTCCGCAACAAAGAAATAATTGAACGATTTAAATTAATTTTAGACCACTTAATAAACTGAAGAAAACCTATTCTCGAAGGTATCATTGATCCCAATTAGACCACTATAACAGATTTTTATTTTTTTGATTTTGAAACCACTTGAATTTAATCCAAAACTGAATACAAATAGGCATCAGCAGCTAAGAAATAATTGAACGATTCAAATGAATTTTAGACCACTTAATATACTTAAGAAAACCCATTTTCAGAGGTATTATTGAGCCCAATCAGAATACTATTACAGATTTTTATTTTTTTGTTTTTGAAACCGCTTGAATTTAAGCAAAAAACTGAATACAAATAGGCCTCAGCAGCTACGAAACCATTGAATGATGTAAATTAATTTTGGACCACTTAATATACTAAAAAAAATCAATTCTCGGAGGTATCACTGAGCCCAATTAGACCACTATAACAGATTTTTATTTTTATGATTTTGAAACCGCTTGAATTTAAGCCAAAACTGAATACAAATAGGCCTCAGCAGCTAAGAAATAATTGAACAATTTAAATGAATTTTAGACCACTTCATATACTGAAGAAAACCTATTCTTCGAGGTATCATTGAGCCCAATTAGACCATTATTACAGATTTTGATTTTTTGATTTTGAAACCGCTTGAATTTCAGCAAAAACTGAAAACAAATAGGCCTCAGCAACTAAGAAATAATTGAACGATTTGAATGAATTTTAGACCACTTAATATACTGAAAAAAACCTATTCTCAGAGGTATCATTGAGCTCAATCAAACCACTATTGCCGATTTTTATTTTTTTGATTTTGAAACCGCTTGAATTTAGGCAAAAACTGAATACCAATAGGCCTCAGCAGCTAAGAAATAACTGAATGATCAAAATGAATTTTGGACCACTTACTAAACTGAATAAAACCTATTCTCAGAGATATCATTAAGGTATCCGAATAAATAGCTAAATTAAACTGTGTTAATATTTATCAACAATGAAAGGATTAATACTTTACATATTGACCGAATGCCGTATTAAAGAGAAGCGACATCAAATAAAATTAACTTTTTTTCGAAAATGTACTCTCGCTGATACCCTCATAGACATAAAAATTTAGTTGTGGGGATCCACAAGCGCCTTTAGAACTTTTAGTAACAAAAATTACTTCAAAGTCACTAGTGTATGGCAAATAATTAGTAAGGATATATTAAACCAGCCGAGGTACCGACGACGATAGTTTTGAAATTTTTAAATATAAAACTCAATTTTTCCCGAAGAATTTAAACTGTATGGTATCAAAATCTATATTGGAGCTCCTATAATCAAAAAATCGTACGTTAATTTTTTTTTTGCTAAACTTGCATCACTATATGAATGTCAAAATTGGAATGTTTCGGGTAAATCAATTGTTTTATAACCGCAATATTCCAAATAGTCATATCTTGTGTATAACAAATTTTCTAGCTCTGAGACCATCTAAATTTAAATTTACGTTTATCATCATGCAGTCGCTAAAAACCAACCTAATATGTGGCTATATAGGTAAAAATTAAAATCTCATAACTCTTAAAATCATTCATTTGGAAAAAAAAACGAAAAAAAAGATTGCAGTGGTGCATCATAAATATCCCATCGAGAACTAGAAAAAAAAATAAAAACAAAACAATGAACCATTTTCCACAAAGTACAAATTAAAAAGCACATAATTTTCCGTACATACACATGAATAATGTATATATGATGAGGAAAAAAATTAATTTACACCACACGATTTTCCATATTTTTCCTCGACTGTGTTACCAAAACAACGAAACGAATCACAATAGGTGGTTGAAATGGAAATTTATTTTTCTATTATTTAATAATCAAACACATTCACACATTTGTAGCCGGCACCAATACAACTTGAAACTCTAAAATCATAATATTACGAAAGCAGAACAAACAAAACATATATTCAGCAAAAATTTTCATTACTATATGAAAACTAATGGTTTTTCCAGATTTAAGTTTTTTTTTTTTTGTTTTGTTTCATACTGTACTTATACTCGGAAAATCATATTTCATATTCAGTGTCGTATATAATGGAGAGAACTGATTGTCTCCCATTTTCTGGCAATTTATACAGCTAGTTTTTGTATTTTTGTATATGAGCCTTTTATGTATGAAGATATATTTGTATGTACATATGTTGCATAGATTTTCACACACAAAAAAAAATTTCAATTTATAAACGAAAATTTGTACAACTGTGCGATAGTGTAAGTGAAAAATCTAATAATTATTTTCTTGTTACATTAGGAAATTTATAATTAAATTTTTAATTTTCATTTTTTTGAAAAATTAACATTAATTTAATGGTAGCACACAGTTGTGTTTTATAGTCGTACTGTGTGTCTGATTTTTGTATTTGTGTGTGTGGGTACTGAGTATAGTGAAGATATTAAAACTCTACAATTTAATTAGCTGGGAGCTAGTTTGATCATAATTAATGTAGTAACATTAAAAACTATACATAGTTTTGATATACATATTTAAAAACCTAGTTTATGATGTCGTGTAGGAGTGACGCCAAAGATTTAGGTAGACGAACGACATGAGTTCATTTCTACTATCTCGTATTAATTTCCTTTTTTTATGGTTTGCTGATTGAAAATCGGTTGATTTAATCTTGCTGCAGTGGTTCATATTTCTTCATCTATAAGGCAAAAGACCTATGAACGAGAAAATGGGTGGATTATCATTTTGAGTTTTGAGAAAACAGACAAGCTTAGAACTTTAGTGGCTAAAATTGTGCGAATATTTTGTTTAAATTTTTTTTTTCGTGTGTAAACATTTTAAAAAGTCAAATATTTAACTAATCTATAATTAATTTTATCCTTTTAATTTTATATAATTTTAAAAATTAAAAAGAAAAGACGACAATAGTGAATAAGGTTAGTGACCGGAATGCTCCGGCATTAAACAAAAGTATTGCCAACTTTTTAAATAAAGCAATAATGTCGACAACATCTTCCAGAATAGAATCGAACAAATCATTATCAGTGATCACACCTTTGCCTTTGTTGAGTGATAACGAAGAAGATCAATTTATTATGGAACCTATAGCTATTGATGCTTCTTCATCCACAATGACAATTACGACGCCATCAACAACAACAACAACATCATCATCATCAACAACATCAGCAGCAACTTCATTAGCAACAGCTACATCTAAGGCAGCCACAACAACAATTCAGGATTGGCATTTTTGCAATCCTCACCCGATGTTCCAATCGTGAGATTTTCGCTCCTTACAAAGAGTTATTTATGGCTTATGTACATCGATTTATTCGCAACTAGCGGTCACATCATGTAAAAGGTCGGATATTTGGTTCAGGGTACTGGTTTCAGAAACCAACTCGTATCACTAGGGGCCAGGAAACCACTCAATACCAAGACCCATTAATTTCTTTGTCTCCTTTCCTAGATAGTAGTGGAATCCTTCGACTTAAACATCCGTCTCTATCCACACATTCAATTACCTTTTCAATCCTTTCTGATTTTCATAAAAGAATTTTTCACGCAGGTCCGTGATTAAGCACTGCATGTAAGCAAGTGAAGGCTATATTAAATTCGTGACCATTAACCCCACTATCATCAAATCCAAATGATATAGAGGTACTTACTCCTCGACATTTCCTGGTCGGACGACCTCTCACGGCAATCTTAGAGTCAAATAGTGAGAATGAAAAGGTGCCATATTTAAAACGCTCCTATGAATCCGTCCCGGGATAAATCCATGACCGGCTCCAAGTGTATCGCCTTTACTGCCATACATATGAACAATGCTATATATGCTTTTGTTGGTGTAGTTCCTCTACTTCGTTTGAGTAGTTCGTACATTGGGTAGATCTCCCATTAGTTGCGTCAAAGGCTGGGCCTTCATCTTGGATCATATCTTGCAGGCATTTGTGATCTTCTTTGTTGATACTTTACCGCCTAGGATCCAGTATTTCTGGCGGGACAAATAGAGTAAAGTGGATGCCGTCGGATGGAGGTAAGTCATTGGCATTGAGGTTAATATAGCAATGCTTAGTCGATGAGATTTCGTAAAAATCATTTGATATCTTGCGTAATCCGAACAAATGGAATTGGTCAGACGTCCATCTACACGTAGGATGCCGTCCGTATCGAGAAATGGTGAAAGTGACAATATGTTGCTACTGCTTATTGTAGCGGTGGTACCCCGTTTTTGCTGGTGAGGGTGAAAATCGGCCACTTAGTTTTCATATGATGTTTTTTTTTATGGGTGGAGGAACCTGATGCACCATCCAATGATGCGCTTAATCGTTCTATGCTCGAATAGTCTATCGAATAGTGTATCCAATACATGAACCTCAATTGTGGCTAGTCCTCTCGCGGTACCTTTTGACGCAATTCCTTCGACCCGGTACCTTGCATTGGATCGAGGTAGATTAAGCCAACGAACATAAGCCACACTGATCATGGAGCTGTAGGATCCCGAATCAAATAGCATACGTCCCATTAATAGCCTTTGTGTCCTCGTGCTGAGACAAAGGTTGTTGATTGTTACCTTCTGACGGAGGATGCTGGACGGTATGATGTTTGTAACATCCAGACAAGGCTACGAAGCCCTTTCGAGCACTTACATTTAATACTTTAAATTCTTCGCAGTCTTAGAGACGATGATTACTTCAACATTTGGAACAGGTTATGGTTCGTGGCGACACACTTGCTTGACAGGTAGGTTGAGTTGAAGGACTCAACTTCAATGTAAAAGCATGATACATCTTGATTTCATTACTATGTCGCCTTGATTGTGGCCGTCTATTTGATATCTCACAATTTTCGAGAGCTGTGCATCGTTTTTCGCGAAAGTCAATCAGTGACTCGGAGGTTGGATATTTTTCTCAGGATATACTCTTATCATGCTCTTCGAGATTCATCGTCTAATTTGTTCATTAATATGTGGTTTATCCTCATATATCGCGTAACTTGGCTTCCTCGCCCAAGACACTGAGTCCAGCTACTAATTTGATGTATTACTTTGGTATTGGTGGTTGGTCGAAAAACCTTTTAACGAATGATCTGATGACTTGGCCCGGCTGATTGAATCGCTTGCATACCTTTCCCAGGTATTCTTATAGTTGGCATCGGTGATTGTTATATGGCTACCAAAGGTGTAAGCGTCTCCTATCAGCAGACCCTTTAAATAGCTGAGCTTCTGACAGTCTGGCATTGTCACGTTTTTATCAACTACTGCTTCAAATATGTCTTCGAATGACAGAAACTCCTCTGACCTTTTTCCGTAGAAAGGTGGGATGTCTAATGGGAGTAGAGTTACTCTTTCCTTTGGTACCATTGCCATGCTTATTTCCCTAACCGAATCTAATAGGTCCCTTTGATGAGCGTTGATGGATCATCGTTTCATTTAGTTGCTTTTGAACTGTAGTCAATAGAGGATTTGTTAGCATGTACGACGCCTTTTAGTTTTGCCTTTAATTTTAAGAATCTTTACTTGAATTCGGTGACTTTTGTTGATTCGTGATCAATGTTTCGATTTTTTGGAAAGTTCTGGAATATGGCCAATTAGGAAGGAACTAGGCGAGTTCTAACCGATTATGATGAAATTCGATATGTAGGAAGAAATGGGACTTTAAAATGATTTTTTAGGAAAGTTCTGGAATATGGCCAATTAGAAAGGAACTCCGCGAGTTCTTAACTGATTTTGATGAAATTCGATATGTGCTATCGAACTGTGCTATCGAACAGTGAAAAAATAGGAAATAGGAAGGAATTTCCAACTCGTATATAATTATTTTTTTATCTGTTCAAGATTGGAATTTTTCTATCACTACTAAATAACAATTTGTATGTATTATGTTATGTACATGATTTTTAATGTAATATTAATTATATAGCTCGATCTTGTTTATAGTAAATAATCAAATAATCCGTATCAAATTTCATCAAAATCAGTTAAGAACTCACCGAGTTCCTTCGTAATTGGTCATATTCCAGAACTTTTCCAAAAAATCATTTTAAAATCACATTTTCATCCTATATATAGAATTTCATCATAATCGGTTAAGAACTCACCGAGTTCCTTTCTAATTGGCCATATTCCCGAACTTTCCCAAAAAATCATTTTAAGTTTAAATCACATGTCGAAATATCCTGTTTTGAAATATCCAGTTTTGTACCATATCTCGTTTTGTACCTTATCTCGTTTTGAAATATCAAGTTTTGAAATATCTAGTTTGGTACCTTATCTCGTTTTGTCAAATCCAATTTTAAAATGTCCAGTTCTGAGCGGTTCCCATACAACTGATGATATCACGATGTGCAACAAGAAGCATTCGAATAACTTGATGTTTTGTTATGAAAAGAATGTTTCTGGATTGAGCGAGAATGAAACAGAAAATTAGAATTGATAGAGTTTTTTTTACAATCGCTAGGTACGAGCTAAAAAACCGATATAATTACAATTGACAAATTTATCAGACTCACCCCTAAAATCACCCAACAAAATCGTAAAAAATTACATCACAAAATCGTCGCCTTTCATCTAAAAATCAAATAATCAAAATGATATTATATTTTCATGTTGGATGATATAACACGAACATAATTTCATTCCCTAAAAATGGCTGTATTACATAACCAACAAAAAAAAAGTCATGTTTACAATAATTAAATAACCATTTATTACCATGTCACGTTTCCGATCTGCGCGCGTAATATCCCAGAATTATTTTTTATTTTTTTTTTTTTTTTGAAAAACGGAAACACGAAAAATTTTGTAAACAACATCACACAAACAGTCACACACATGCCTAAATTTATATACCTAAAGGAAAATTCGATTTTATTTTAGCTATACTATATTTATATTAGACACAACAATTTTCTATACAAAAATAAAGTTTTTCATCTTTAAAATGGTTGGAATTAGTATCAATAATCCATGCCCTTAGCATCGAGAATTAAAATTATCTAATTAAATTTAATTACAAAAAATAAAAATAAAAAATATTTTAGTAATCAGGTAATCTGCCATAAAATTATAGTACGCGCGAGTTTTCCATTTATACGTAGGTATATACGTACATGTATTAGGGTTCTATCCTTAGAGGTATATAAGACATTTATAGACATAAAAACAAAAGAATTAATATTAATCCTTCACAGTTCTTAGACAAAGCAAATTATATTTTCGGTATATTATATTTACAAAGTACATTTCATAAAAGTTTCAAGTACTTTGGTATTACTGATTTTTCTTTGTTTTTTTTTCGAATTTAACATAATTTTCGTGTACTCCTCATGTTATATGTTTACACCGCATGTAATTACAAAGTTATTTTGTTAGTTTTATAAAGTTTAGTTTACAGTAAATAGATATTAACAAAACATTTGGTAATAGTTTAAAAAAATTAATTTTGGAAAAATTTTAACACAGTGGGAAAAGTGGCTAAAAAAGTTTTTTTAGTACTTCGATTTCGTGTAGAAACTAAAAGTTTTTTTATAGCGTGTTCGTGTTTTTGTAGCATATTAAAGTTGGGGCGCATTCGATAAAATGAAACTGACTGCGGGTGTTTTTAGTTTGTTTTGAGCCGTACGATAACTCCTCACTTTACATAATCTTAATATACCAAATATGTCTTGGTTGATTATCTCCTATCACAATTCTCATGAGCAATAAAGGACCCAAAGAATTAAAGAAACATACAACATCACTATATCAAATAAGTGGTTACCATTTTCCAAATCGATCATGATTTTCAAGCAGGTTTATGATTTGCTTCGCGCATCACCTAAATCTAGATAACTAAAAAATGACACCAACATCACGGTCATTATAGTTTTTCACGGTCATTATAGATCCCTCACTTAAATTACTCGGAACCATATACTTAAAACTATTATGCAGGTATTATTTTATCTAAAACAGAATATCCCTTCAGTTGCTAGAGATGGTATTTCATTCACTCGTCTCATCAGCTGACAGAAGTAACATCATTCGCAAAGCAACTATAGACTTTAGGAAATGCATTATGATCCATTTTAGTCTTACAACCTTCTTTGCACTCACACCCACTTAAACTACCACCTACTTTCAGGCTTTGAATCTTCTTGGTACCACCTATTGCATTACACCGAGAAGGATCCTCTTTATTGAGCTTTCACATTTATCTTTTCAATAATGTTGTTTAGGATAAATTCTCCTATGATGCTTACAAGATCTACAGTCTTTGAGGTGTCCCCTCACGATATTCGAAAAACATGTGATAGGCATAAACTTCTTTTTTTTTCCATTCTGAATAAGTAGTCTGCATCATGTCCAGTTAGGATCTGAGTTTACCTCTAATCTATCTGCATACCGAGTTACTTGACATTGTTTTTGGTTTCAATGACCTCCGTTCCGATTCGCCTCGGAAAACGGGTTGGACTATGCTCTTTTGTATGCGTCATGCTCTCCGTTTTTTAAGTTGCTAAGGATAGTCCATGGCCTTTTCTTCACCCTTCTCATCACCTGGTCGAATTACCTTTGCAAAGTATCAGTGTGTCTCGTTACAGTTAAAGAAAAGGCATCATCTATACAGTCAATCAAAGTGGTGCTATCTGGAACCTGAGTTTTGAGGACTCCGTCGTATATGAAATTTCTAAAAGCAGAGCCCTTTTTTTATGTAACGTAGCTTACATTATGACCAGCGTGCGAAAGTGGACGCATTTTTTTAACAGCCAACCAGTCGATTTTCTTTTAAAAATGGTTCCCAATTTGAGCTCCACGAACTTTTTTTCCACATTTTATGTAGCATGAAAAGTAGTTTGGCTACTTCTGAAACCATGTTGTTTACACAACAGATCGCATATATCTTGGATTACAGTAGTCAGTCTTCGGATTTCGACTGTGGTTTTCGGTTTCAAGCTTTGTATACTCTCTATACTCCCAATAATATCTGTGAGAGGTTCTTTTTTTTTCTTGCTTTTTACGCTGTGGTTCTTTTTTTTTGTCGAACTTCAATCCAGCCTTCTGTGGTTTTTTTGTATCTACCTTCTTGTTTTTTCTCTTCCTGTTCCTTCAAGAAAGACAGTTTGCCCAATCCCCAAGGTTCGGATTCAACGTCTGCTATAAGCTTCTTCCATCTTATACTTGCTTGCTTGTAAGAATCACTTTTCGTAGCACTTTATTTTTCTGCTTCTACAGTAGTGTTGCCGCAGCTGATTCTATTTTCCCTCTTTGTCTCGTCTTTGTGGCCTTACGTCTATATCCCAGGCACCATTTTTTATGGTCAGCGATTTGATATGTCACCCAAAAGGCGGGCTTTTTATAATCAAGTAGCGTCTCCTTTAAGGACATTAAGACTCACATGCTCTGTGGATAAATCCTATCGCAGAGAAAACGGTTTAGTCAGTGATCTCATTTCTAATTTTGGTAATCTTCTTTGTGCATTTTAGCGACGCTGCATCTGGATGATGGTGCATCGGTCATTCAGATTACCATGTATTGTAGGTCACGGCCCGTAAAGTTTCCAATGACTCGCCAGGTGTCACATTAGATGCTAAGGTAATATTGGGTATGGATCCTATATATCCTGTTTTCTCAAATGTGGGTGTGTTCCCCTCGTTAATCACGCTCAGCCCCCTCATTTGGAGTAAAATGATAGATGAAAAATGATTCCACTTCAGCCAAACAAATCTAGTATCTTATCCTTCTCTACATAGATACTACCGGAGGGATCCACAGTTCCGCTATGCCTAAAGTATCCAAGTACCGACTCTTGGTATCTTTTTCTCAAAAAAAAACACTCAACGCCTTCTTATGTTCTTTTTAGCCGCCTTAAGTGCTATGCAAAACATACAAGAGCCACTTGTATCCGCAGCGTGCTTGGCATCTTCCAGCGTTAAATTTGTTTAAAGCAGAGAAAATATTTTGGTTCTATTACCACGAGCACCTCAATGAGAGCAATTATCTCTTATGGCCTCTTCTATTCCTTTAAGTGTGGTACAACAGTCGAATCCCCGGATTTCGACTGTGCATTTCGGTTCCAGTTTTTTTTACTCTAGCTTTATTCCTAATAGTATTTGTGAAAGGATCTCTTCTCTATTTTTTTTGTCTTTTACGCTGTTGGTTTGTTGAACTTCAATCCAGCCTTCTCGGAAGCACTGAGATTATGTTTATTACTTTTTCCTATTTACATAAGCTGTTTTTGACGTCCATGTCTAAGTTTTTTTTTTTGTTTCTCCGTTGCATTTTTATTTCTGCAAGAATTGTTTTAAAACCATGCAGCTGTTCGTCTTTGTCTTCTTACGACTGCTGTTGCTCCATACTTGTAGCATTGTCCTCTTTTGTGGATTATATGATCTCCACTCAATATATGTTTAAACCTGAAGAATATATACTTTAATTGGTAGCGCTTACCTTTGTGATAGTAGAGGCGGTGTCCTTTGCAAAAGTATAGCTTCTTCTACTTAAAAAAACTACTTATTTTAACTCACATACACTTGGTAATTGCGTTCAGGTTCCTCTTCTTACAACCATACGCAGCCTGGTTAACTAAAGCTTGACCAGAACATTCCTGATTGGAATTCAAATAACTCAAAATTTGACAGCATCATTTACAATTTATATGGCCATTACAATTTTCGATATTTCATCGAAGGTCGGGTTTCTAATTTATAATGTTTTAAAGTTTTGTGTCATTTAACGTGTATATAAATTAAATTTTCGGAGAATACATGATGTATTGGTCATAAAACGGTTAATTTGATTTGTAATCAATTTAAAAAACAATTTTTTTTAATTTTATTTATATTATTATTTTTATAATTTTATATTTTTAATGATGTAATAAATTAATAGCTGTGAATTTTAGGCAAAAACTAATCCAACTTATTACCACATACGGCTTATAAAAAAAATAGCACAAATAATTAGTCCACCACAGCCAATAACGATACACATAATAACCACAGCCAATAACGATACACAAATAAAAATTACGTTTCAAATGTCAAGTAAAATAGGTAAACGTTTTGAGCAAAAGCTTTTGTTACTAACTTCATATTGTGATGCAAATTTTTTAATCACGTACATGTACTGACCATAAGTGTGTGCATTGTTTATTGAAATTGTCATAGCAACGAAAATGTTCAAATGTTTCTTATGTGGTTTTTGAATACTACGACAAAACCAAGTAGTGAATTTTATTTGTTTTATTGCATCTATCCGAGTGTGCTACGCGAAGAGTTTGGCTTTTATTATAGAAAGTTTTGGTATTTGTAATTGCTGCCGAATCAGCTGAATATAGGAGCAGAAAACAATTGATAAACGTTATCTTGAATAATAAAAAAAATATAAACGTTTGACTAAGTGCCAAACCCTTTCGGTTTTTAGATATAATTGAGTGGTTTATCAGGTGATTTTGAAGTCTAGTCAGAATTATACGTTCAAGTATTTTCGAGCATAAAGATATATAGCGAGAGTGTAAAATTTAAAACGTATGAAAAAAGAATAGTGGCCCTTCTGACAAAAATTTTTTGTTTTTTTTTTTTGTTATTTCATGTTTTGTGCTGTCGTGTTTTACATCGAACTAAATTTAAATATTATTAGTGAAATTATTGAAATGGTTACAAAAATTTAGTGTTGTGTAATAAATTGTGTCAACGTGAAGCAAATAAATACAAAAAAAAAAGAACAATAAACCGTGTGTTATCAACATTTTTAGGTAAGTCTAATTAGATCTATACTTTTATTAGTATTTCCGAAATTATATTTGAAAACTCGAATAAATATTTAAAAAAATTTAGCAGTTTTAAAGATTTAAAAAAACCTTATTTTTTAACTATTAGTCAATGTTGAACAATTTAGTTGACTATCAAAAAAATTAAAATTAAAATAATTGTATAGCTGCCGAAATATAAATATGGCGGCCAATTTGGTAAATTGATATTGACATAAAAATGTTCATAGCTGTAGAAATAATTTTTTTTGGGGTATTTTTTTAACCTCAAATTTGTGAAAATTATATATTAGACCTTATTATTAGCTTAACTAACATGTTTATTTTTTCTTATCCCACTAGTATTCTTACTACCAACACACAACCATCGCTCACGAAGAATGTGAATTCCAAAGTGAATGAAATTCAGAATTCGGTTGCAGTTTATTATTATTTATCAGACTGATAATATGTGTTGTCGCTTCAACAGTTGGTTTAAGTGATAAACATTAACTTTTATTTCGTCAAAACCTTAACTACAAAAAATTAACATGAAACTATTTATTTAATAGTTGGAGCGAATTTCAAATTTTTTTAATAAGGGATTACGATTCATTTATAGTTACTACCTTATAATAATTCGTTAGTTTATTAATCGTTAAATTACGATTTAATTTACCCTATTCAGTTTTAATGTAACAACAAGTACCTTTCCATCATCGCCTGGATGTACTTGGGTTACTCTGCCTCAGGTCTATCTGAGTACTGGTGCGTTCTTTTTTTGACAAAGATCAGCAAATCGAAGACAATTGCCAAGCACTCGAAACATTGACAAATAAAATGAAAATGTATTAATGACATATTCAATCGTGATGTTTTAATGGTGACGATTTCGTTGGTCGGAAATCGGATGATTTTCCTTCGTTCGGAATTTGGCCATAGTAATGCCGATTGTTGGAAACAATTTGGACCATTCCATCAAATTTCATGAGTTTTTTCGGCGCTAAGCTCCAACAGTCACAGTCGGCGGGATTTAACTTAGTAGGTACATATTGCCACCGATTACTTACGAGTTTTTCTAAGATGAAACTAGTTCTGTTGGTAACGAAATCGTTTCACTTTCTTGAAACATCAGAAAGCTAGAATAGAACTTTTTTGGAGTCTATCCAAGCATACCATGCGTCTGGTGGTGCTTCAAACATTTCTGCAACCTTGTAAAGTAACTTACATAAAATGTAGCCCTCCACTTATCTCCAATCGAGGAATCAACAATTGCTTCTAAGAGCAACCATCGTTTTAGCGGATACTAAACTAACAATAATGTCTCCGTTGATATTGATAAATTGTGCATATACTACAGCAGAGTAGGCCTTTGTTAACCATAGAGATTTTTGTTAACCATAGAGATTGTAGCAATATTTTAAATGTTATGGTTACCGGAGAAATTTTTCCAAGAGGATTGAATATCCTGTCATATTCTGATAATAGCCATCGTTTTGTTATTGGGTGTGAACTCAATTGTGGAACGCTAAACATGAATGCATCTTTGTAGGTCAGCTAAGAAATATCTAAAATCTTGATGAATATTTAAGGATCTATAAATATAATAGAATCTTTACCATGCTTCTCTATTGGTATGTGGTTTAAAATTTCGATGTTATTGGAGCTCCATTGTTATTTTAGTATAAGTTAAAACGGCTTGTTCAATGGGATCAGATCCTGTCAATAAATCATCTACATAAAAATTGGAATGAATATTTTTGGCAATATTTCCTTGTCGTCTGAAGCTCTTTGTTGTAAAAATCGTATAACAAGAACCGAGCATGTTACCCCATAAGTTATTTTGTTTAACTTAAAATGTTGCATCTTCTCTTATCTTCAGGACTTTTGCGCCATATGATTTTGTGAAAATGTTGGTGTTTTGGATGAACTAATACCTGATGATACATTTTTTCTATATCAGAAACTCATGATATTTTGTGTCTGCGGAACCTTGTTAAAATCATGAAAGTATCATTCTGAATTGTAAGCCTCATTTTTAATATATCATTCAGTTATAAATCGTTCAGTGAGCCATCGAACACAGAACAAAGCTTCCTCATTTCCGCTTTGCTTAATATCTGCATGATGTCGTAGTTAGTACCTATGATTTTTTGTCTTAAATTCTTCATCGGGAATGAGCGACATATGTTGAAGATCCTGGCATTTTAACATTAATTGTGTATATTCTGCCTTCAAATTTTCATCTTTTTGGAACTTTCGCTCCATCGCGAACAATCGTGAAGTCGCTTCTTTCATACTGCTTCCTAATTGATCGACATTTTCACAAAATGGCAGTTCTAATATAAAAGATTTTCTCTTTCAGTGTCCTTGGTAGCAATAGAAAAAAAGTTCTCTTCGATTTTCCAAAAACGACGTAACAGTGGACAAACATCGTCGGAACTTGTTTGGATAGTTATGACACCGTGTTGTAGCATTATTCCTTTTTCCATCGATATTTTCAGCAACAACCCAATCGAATATACTTTCAATCAAATGTAAATTTGGCTTAAGAATAATGCGGTTTTCTTTAACTATTTCGTACAACGCATCAATGCCAAGAATCATGTCAATTGCACTCGGGTCATGAAAGATCAGCATATTGGATCAGCATATTAATTATATTAATTTAATTGACGACAGTCTACGGCTTTCAGAAATAGAAATTTGCCCAGTAATAGATTTTGTTTTTAGCAAGATTTTTTGCAGTTACAGTTCATTGGTGGCACACTGGAGTTGCTGATAGGAGATAACAGGAAACAGAATGCAGAACAGCTCAATAAAATTGTTATTGTCTTATGCTAATAGTAGTTTGAATATTGGCTACCGGGAAACCAGATCAATTCGATCATTACTGACATACTTTACCTTTCCCTACACCACAAAAATAGAATATAACTGTGCCGTAATGATCATGAGGTATCTGAAACCGGGTTGTTTCCATCATGCATGGAAATATATTTATAGAAAAATAAATATATGAAAATTCCTCCTATCCTACTGTTTGTTCAATGTAAAAAGGCGTTAACCGGAAAACTTGACAAGCGCTTTTTCTCACAGTCTCATCAATCAATCATTGTACAGGGAAGACAATTTGAATAAAAGCTTCTTTAGAGTGGAAGTTTATTCCACTGCAATTTATTTTATTAGCAATTTTTAAAATGGTTGTAGATTTTTTAAGATAATAATCTATCCAGTTTCTTTAATCTATCATTTCACCCATGCAATGGGTCAAAACACGATGATTAGTGGTCAATTGTTGATATTTTGATGATGTATGCCGTTAAAGCTATTATATATAATTGTTGAAAATTTATAGAAAATAGCATCTAGAATGATGATCTTTTATTTAATTAAATAAATTTGGTAAACGTTTTTAAAACTAATAATTACTAATTAAGAAAACAATTTGTAAAATTTATTACGAACTTAATTAGGGAAACCATTGAAATATACTTACCATAAATGTAATTCTATGTAACTTGCATATACGGAAAATGTTCATATCCTAATATGAATTTAAAATAATTATCCCCAATTGCTATTAGATTTTCTGATATTTTGGGGATCATACTATTTTTTACCTAAACAAAATTATTCACCCAACCACCCTAATATCTAAATTAAATTTTTGAAATCTTTTAACTACTCTACTATAAAATTCAAAAATTTTTAATTTCAGTACACAGCTTAGGAGGAGCAAAAAGTAAGTCAAGTCATACACGAAAAACCATTGAATTGCAATTTTTAGTTTTTCAAAATATTTTTTTAAATCGACACTAAATCCAAAAACCACAATAAAATCCAATTTTCAATCAATAAAATTTTATTGCTATATGCATTAGAGGTTTTTGGAATTAGAACCATACATAGTTTGCAATTCAAATGGTACTAGTCGAAAATGATTGCACGTAGTTTAAAGAATTTTTTTTTTAGTACTTTTATTTTAACAATAGGGATAGACTGGAATTAGAAATGTTTTTACATAATTACATCGTTTTATTACTGTTGTAACAATTATTTGAATAAGCATTATATAAATTTGAAAATTTTTACAATAAAACAAAAACATTGCAATGTTCTGGCAGCAAAATAGAAAATTTATGTATGATAATTTGGAGTTTACAGGCTAAATTGTTGTAATTTTATTTTAATAACATTTCAAATTTCCTTTTTTATTTATGCTTAAATTTTGCTTTAAAGTTGGTCCCTAAATACCCTGAATCAATACAGAAATTGGATGTTTTGGTCGACCGGGTGTCCAATGCTTTCAATGAAGCTTGTCGGGATGCGGTCGCTAATTGATACGCCAACGCGTTTGTTGGTTTGATACAGCAACAAGATGTAAAAAATTTCCCGAGTAATTCCGGAATAAGGTAATCAAACTAAGTTGTGATGATGAACAATTTTTATTTTTATTTTTATTATGACGAACAATTTATTTTAATTTTGAGTATATAGATGTTTATGGCGCGAGCGATAAGACGAGAAAAAAAAAGTTGTCAATTATAAATTATGTCGTCAACTCAAAACTGTCATAAAATTTATAATAATATTAATTTATAAAATATAATTCGAGATTCAAACCATATATACTCGTACATAATCGAAAAAATTAATTATGTACTAAAATTCGAACTTAACATATATACAATAATGACATTTAGAATGTCAAATTAGAAAATAATTTGTAATTTAAGAAGAGTGAACAACATTATTTTGACATAAAGCTAAGTTACATATCTAGATAATTAAATAAAATCTTTAACTTAAGTTTACATTTTCAGGCTGTGAAACCAACATACCGCCGGCCTTGAATTGTCTAATTCAATTTATGGGATGAATTTATTATCTCTGGTTGTTTCAAGTGCGTATGGTTGCTGCTGATGAAGATTGTACAAGAAATTATTGAAAAATAAATAAAATAGGTAGATGCATGGAAATAGTTTAAGTTTTATTCCATCGTGTCAGGTGCCACTGGTAGAATACATAACTTATGCACTGGCCGCTTTATTTCGTTACTTTTGGTTTTTATAGTAACAACTCGTATGATGCCATCAGATCCAGGATGGAGATTAATAACTCTCCCTAACAGCCATAGGTTGACGGGTAGATTGTTTTCCTTGACTGTGACAATATCTCCAATCTTTATAGGCTCATTTTTGAAGCGCCATTTAGAACGTTGTTGTAATGAGGTAAGGTATTCAATAGACCATCTCCTCCAAAAATGCTGGCTTATCTGTTGAACTGCTTGCCATCTAGTGAGGTGTGACATCTTAACGTGTGTTAAATCTATTTCAGGTATTTTGGTTGTGGGGTGCCCAAGCAAAAAATGTGATGGCGTCAGAGGATCTACATCTGTGTCGTTCAAGCGGCATAAGGGTCTGGAATTTAAAATGCCTTCTATTTCCGCTAAGAGCGTGTTGATTTCTTCCAGGGTTAATATTGTTTGGCCTATCACTCGTTTAAGATGAAATTTACAGGATTTTATGGCCGCCTCCCAGATGCCACCAAAATGTGGTGCACTTGGAGGAATGAATTTCCAGGTAATTCTGTGCCTGGAAAAGAAATCAGATAAATTATTGGAATTTTTAATTAGCGTCGCGAATTTTTTGTTTAATTTAGCTTCTGCGCCGACGAAATTTGTCCCGTTATCGCTGTTGAGCTCTTGGCACACGCCTCGTCGTGCCGTGAATCTTTTTAAGGCTCCAAGAAAGGCGTCACTGGACAAGTCACTGACCAGTTCAAGATGTACAGCTTTGGTACTTAAGCATATGAAAAGGCATACGTAAGCCTTGTATGTCCTTTGACCTCGCCCTTTAATTAAATGTATTTGAATAGGCCCAGCATAATCGACTCCAGTTCTTAAGAAAGGACGTATGAGCTCAACCCTTGACCTTGGCAAGTTACCCATCAACTGTTGTTGACATTGGGCTTTGAATTTACTGCATGTGACGCAGCGATTAACAATTTGTTTGGCTTTAACTTTACCATTAGGTATCCAAAACTCTTGTCTGGCAATGGCTAACAACAGAGATGGTCCAGCGTGCTTATTATCCTGATGTATATCAGTCAAAATCAATGACGTTATTTTTGACTTATACGGCAAAATGATTGGATGCTTTGTGGAATGCGGTGCGAGGCTGTTTTGTAACCTTCCTCCAACGCGAAGTATTCCGATATCGTCCACAAACGGATTCAGTGATTTCAGACCACTATTTTTGGTTACTTCTCCAGTGGATTGCAGGGAAGATATATCTTCGTGATAATATTGAATCTGCTCGTTATGACAGAGAGTACACAAGGCATGAAAGAGTTCCTCGCGTCGTAGATAAATGCCACTTAGTCTCGATTCCTTTACCTTGGAACTATTATTAATGTATCGAAATATATATCCCAACACTCGCTGCAATTTGCGGAAGGAGGAATATTTAGCGAGGATGACGTCATACCATTCATTACGTGCACTCAAACTGGAAACGAATGCGACGACCTTCTTGCTCCTTTCTTCTATATCAGTATGGTATGTACTTTGAGGCGGCCAACTTTCTGGAGACTTATGCAACCATGCAGGACCCATCCACCATAGTTTGTGTGACATGAGTTCAGGGGGAGATAGACCCCGGGTGGCGCAATCCGCAGGATTTTCAGCTGTAGGTACGTGACCCCAATGTTGTCGGGGAATGGAGGACAATATTGTCGCTGTGCGGTTACCAACAAATGTGTTCCAACGTCTTGGGTGACTTCCCAGCCAATCTAGGACTATTTTTGAGTCGGTCCAAGCGAAGATCTGGCAGAAATGGGATTGTGTTTCTCGCAGAACGACTTCAGTCAGGCGGGTTAATAAAACTGCGGCGCATAACTCTAGCCGAGGCAAAGTTTGCTGTTTGATCGGAGCGACCTTTGTTTTGGACGCAACCATATTTACAAATGTGTTACCATCGCTATTTGTGACTTTAAAAAATATCACTGCTGCATATGCCATCTGACTGGCATCACAGAAGCCGTGTACATCAACCTGGCATGCCTTATTCGTCTGTATGAACCTGGGAATAGAAATAATTGCAATATTCTTTAAATTACTTCGTATTTTTTCCCACTGCACTCTTTTATTATAAGGAAGTGGATCATCCCACCCCAATTTTTCACCCCATAACGTTTGAAGGAAGATCTTGGTGGTGATGACTACTGGAGATATCCAGCCGAGCGGGTCAAAGATGCGACTAGCTTCGGATAGCACGGTCCTTTTTGTGAACTTTACGTTGTCCGGTAGACTGGACGTAAATATAAACCGATCCGTTTTAGCATTCCATGCAACGCCCAAAACCTTTGAGGCATTCTCGGTTTCCTGAGCATGATCTTCAAGCTCTTTGAGATGAGACTCATTATTGTCCGTGTGAGCATTAGACAATATTCGTGCACAGTTTGATTTCCATTTCCCGAGCTGAAACCCATACTGTGATAGTACTGCAGTGAGGCTTGTCTGAAGCTGTAATAACCCCTCCTGCTCATCCATTCCGATCATGACGTCATCTACGTACATACTTTTTAAGATGACGTTGGTTACAAGGGGCGCTGTCGTTTTGTTTTCTTCCGCTGCTTGCTGGGTAGCTTTAATGGCCAAAAATGAAGAGGAGGATAATCCGTAGGTTACCGTGTTTAGTTTGAAATGCCTTATTGGTTTAGACGGATCCGTTCTCCAAAGAATTTTTTGAAACTGCGCATCTTCTGGGTGTATTAACACCTGACGGTACATTTTTTGAACGTCCGCCGAAAAAACCACCTTATGCTCACGGAATCGTAAAATGATTGCGAATAATGACGATTGTAAGGTAGGTCCAACGGCCAAGCAATCGTTTAGTGAAACCCCGGTGCTAGTTTTAGATGAGCCATCGAACACTACTCGTAGTTTCTTCGTTGAACCTGTGGCTTTTGTTACCCCGTGATGTGGCAAGTAGAATCCATGTTCGGAAATCTCTTCGGACGTAATCTCGGACATATGATGTAACTGCTGATATTCGAGTAGAAATGCATGATATGATTTGGCCAAATCTGGATCACGCTCAAACCGGCGCTCTAGTCCTCGCAATCGCTGTATGGCTGCAGGTAACGATTTACCCAAACTACTTGGTGATTCCTTGAATGGAAGCCGTACAATAAAACGACCTTCTTGACTTCGCTTCACATTACTTTGAAAATGGGTTTCGCAGAAATTTTCTTCTGAAGATAGAAGAGATTTTGGTTCGTCCACGGAATCCAACTCCCAGAACCGCCTTAAACTTTTGTCTATATCGACTAGATTTTCCACTTCTCTTGTTACAGATATCATCGAAGCAACATGAGCATCTGGCGTTTCACTGACTCGACCCGAAACTATCCAACCAAAAATAGTGTTTTGCAGGATAGGTTCGGTTGGGGCGGTTTTAATTTGACCATCCAGTAGAACGTTAAAAAAATGATCGGCGCCAATTAGGATATCTATATTATCCCTTTTATGGAAATATGGATCGGCCAACTTGATTTGTTTACCCACCGTAATACTTCCGACGTCTAAATTTTGATGCGGTAACTTGCTGGTAATTTTCATCATGACTAGCGCATCTATCTGAAATTCTGGGCTGAACTCTGGACAAATAGTTAAGGTGGTTATGCCTTTGGATCTTAATGAGCTGGATTGGCCCAAACCGCTTATAAGAATTCGCGAGTTTCGCTTTCTGATGCGAAGACGTTGAGCGCAAGCTTCCGTGATGAAACTTGCCTGAGATCCTGAGTCTAATAGTGCACGACAGGATACGAGTTGTCCGGATACATTAAGTACCTTGATCATAGCTGTGGGAAGTAACGCTGTAGTATGCGTGTTTGGTGATAACTTGGTGGCTGCTATGGCAGACGTTATACTTTCCAAAGCTGGAACCGTGTTTCCCATTAACTCTTCTTGGTGAAGCAATGTATGATGCTTTCTACCGCATTTTCGACATCTTCGGCGGGATGGACATTTAAATATCGGATGTTTGCTACTCAGGCAGTTATTACAACGCTTATTTTGCTTTGCAAACTCTACTCGTCCTTTAGCATCTAAGGAATGAAAATCTTTACATTCAAATAACGAATGGTCGGGATCTTGACATATAGCACACTGAAATTGTGGCTTTTGGGCAGCCACGTTTGATTCCAATGCTATAGGTTCCCTAGTAGATACGTGCCCCCTTATATCGTGCTTGAAGTTTGGGCGTTTTAATGATACGTTTAGGCATTCTAACGTATCAATTCGTCTTGAGAGAAATTTTAAGAAATCGGAAAACTTTGGGTCGTCCATATCGGTGGCCGCTTCTGCCCAAAGTGCCCGTGATTTATCATCAAGCTTGCCCATTAAAATATAAATAAGCCACGGGTCCCGGGATTCCGCATCATCCCCTAATGCCTTCAGCCCGCGAATGACCTCGTCCGACGTGTCCATTATCTTCTTGATTTGATTTGCGTTAGACGTGTGAATTGGAGATTGTTCTATGAAGGTGCGAATAAAAGAATTTATTATGTGGTTTTTTCGGTCGTATCTTTCTTTCAACTTGTTAAGGGCCCCAATATAGTTGTTCTCCGTTACGTTTATGTGTCGTAATAATACTGCGGCCTCTCCCCGTAATAGACCCTTGAGGTATTGCAATTTTTGTACCGCGTTTAATGACGGACATTCATGGATGGTGGTGGTGTATAAATCGAAGAAAGACTGCCATTCGGAATATTCGCCTGAGAAGGGCGGAATCTGAATTTTGGGTAGTTTTACATCCGAACGACTGCCAATTTGAGTCGCATTTTGAGATGTGTCTAATATAAAACCTCCGTTTCCAGCATTTAGCTGTTTCTCACGAATGAGAGCATTAAGTTTTGCGACTGCGTTGTAGTAATTTTCCTGATACACTGTATCGCATGGTTCATTGGCATCAATTAGAAGCATTGCGCTCTCTATATCGGTGAACTCCTTCATTAAATTCTCTACCCGACTTAGACGCACATTTAATTGCTCCAATGCAACATCGCAATCGGCTTCGTGTGCGAACTTAATGATGTTGGTCAGCTTTCCTTTGTTCATGCCCCTTCGTTTTCGCAAACCGGCTAAATCGGCCATGATGAAATAAAATACGAATGGTATAACTATTATCGAGTTGACTTTACTGAATTTGACTCTTATTTCACTTTAAAACACTCGTTTACTTCACTTTAAATAAAACTCGTTCGTTTATTGATTGTTCACTTATTAGGTTTAAATGCAAGGCAGACACTTGATTTTCTCCTTTAGTTTGCACATATATCACCAAAAAAAAAAAAAACAAATTTTTACTTATCTGAGCATGCGGTTTAAAATTTGGTTTAGTGGTATACTGCTTGTGATCACAAAATATCCGGCTCGAAGGACCAATATGTCGGGATGCGGTCGCTAATTGATACGCCAACGCGTTTGTTGGTTTGATACAGCAACAAGATGTAAAAAATTTCCCGAGTAATTCCGGAATAAGGTAATCAAACTAAGTTGTGATGATGAACAATTTTTATTTTTATTTTTATTATGACGAACAATTTATTTTAATTTTGAGTATATAGATGTTTATGGCGCGAGCGATAAGACGAGAAAAAAAAAGTTGTCAATTATAAATTATGTCGTCAACTCAAAACTGTCATAAAATTTATAATAATATTAATTTATAAAATATAATTCGAGATTCAAACCATATATACTCGTACATAATCGAAAAAATTAATTATGTACTAAAATTCGAACTTAACATATATACAATAATGACATTTAGAATGTCAAATTAGAAAATAATTTGTAATTTAAGAAGAGTGAACAACATTATTTTGACATAAAGCTAAGTTACATATCTAGATAATTAAATAAAATCTTTAACTTAAGTTTACATTTTCAGGCTGTGAAACCAACAAAGCTATTTCCGGATGTTGTCCTATTAATAGGCCTAAGGGTAATCTTCGTCCACCATGGTGGTCAAAAAAAATCCAAGTAACACGGCTGGAATGCAAAAAGCTCCTCAAAATTGCTGAGAGAACAAACACGTGGACTGGGAAACTCCTATAAGGAAATCTCTAAAACAAATTAATACGAATTAAAAAGTGGCAAAATCAAAACTTGGACACTATTATGGGACAATATACAGGAATCCACTGACGCAACTAGGCTACGGAAGATTATAGATATGACCTACTATTTCAAGTTATCACAAATGACCGGATGGTATCTGAACTTCAAAGGGGGCAGAGTCTCTGGAGCTCCTACTGGAAACTCAATTCAGGGATGTTCCGAATCTCCGACCGTTCTGCCAAAAACCAATTGGGCTACTGGTCTTGGAAAAATGTCCAGTAAACAGTTTTAAGACTTTTAAGTCAGCAGGTCCGAATGGCATTATTCCTGCCGACATCCAAAAGACCAATGGCCTAATGATTCCTTGGCTTAAGCCAAGGAATCATTAAGCCATTGGTTTTTTGGATATCGATGATTTTTAAAAGTAGCCTGGATTTGTATCATATTCCAAACAAATGGAGCAGAGTAAAGGTTATTTGTATACCTGAGGCGGCAAAACACTCTCAAACGACCAAAAAGACCCATTAGCTTATCCTCGTACTTCTTGAAAATTCTAGAGAGACGGATAGAAGCTTATATTAGAAGCTCAATCGAGCCGGTAAAGTTTACTACATCCCAGCTTACATACTGCAAAGAAAATTGGTGGAAACTGTACTGCATTCCCTCTTGGCCCTATTAAAAAATCGATCGAATATTAAGAATACTCCTTGGTGACATTATGTGAAATAGAATGAGCCTTTAATAATATCAAACCAGACGCGATCACAAAAGCACTTTCATATATGTGGCATTTTGATGCTGTATTGATCAAATGCTCAGAGGCAAGGTCATTTTGACTAATCTTGGAGAGGCATCCACCGGAAATTTGTGAGTAGAGGTACACCGCAAGGTGGTGTGTTATCCTCCTTCTTTGGAACTTGTTCATAAATGACCTATTATTAAACCAATAGGGGCGGGACTTAATCTGGTCGCATCCATTCTTAATGGAATTGATTTGAATATCACAGATAAAGCGGAATTTTTAGGTCTTATTGTGGTTAGTAAACTAAGCTGGAACTAATATTTTGGAAAGGGTAAAGAAAGCTACGATTGCGCTATACTCCTGTAAGAATGCCATTGGGAAAGGATGAGGACTAAACCCTCATTATATTTTCGCCTCCCTGATCACTGGAGTGTCTTTCAGGAGAAGCTCATCACAATCAAAGAAGCTATAGACTGAATAAAGTATCATATAATATCTGTAAGAAATAAGGGCATTTTTACGAATAGTCAGGCTGCCATTAAAGCTCTACAATCAGGCTTTATCACATCGAAAGTAGCCCAGAACTATCTCTCCTCTCTTAACGAGATGGCAGAACAGTTCAACATTCAGCTTACATGTGTGTCAGTGCATTTCAATATAACAAGGAATATTAAAGCCTATAGACTCGCTCAGTAGGGTACCTCCTTTCAATTTTACTATGTAACGCTGATACAGAAGTACCACTTGCTTTATGTGTAAACCGCTCCTTGAAGAAGAAGCTTATAAAATCAAAAACAATTGATGGTAAAATTGCATCATGTGTTCAAGTCTAACCAACTAATATCCATGCAACGGCACAATATTAGCATAATTGCGGTGTCATTACTGGTCACTGTCTCATTGGTAGACTAGGCGCGAGTAGACTGGGTTTTCTCTCTCAAGATTACTGTAGAAGTTGTAGAGATGAGGTGGAGGGGAAGACTATACTTAATCTGCTCTGGACCTGTCTCAGCCTGGCTTGGTACCGGCTAAAATTGTTGGTAGCTTAGCTCCTGTGTTACCTGTTGAACCTCAGTAGGATGAGTGTTAGGAATATGAACTACTTCGTTAGAAGCTCTAACCTAACCTATATGCCTGAATTAATATTATTTTCGGAAATTATCGATCACCACTAACTTTTTTTTTATTAGTATTTTATTTGTCTTGTGGTTGGCTATAGATATATGTATAGAGTATTGATGTTTTATGAACATCCATACCGAAATACATTACAAGTTGAAGTAACCACATCAATTGCTTGTCAATATATTTAGATATTCAGACCTAGTTGTTGAAAATGCTACACCCTTTTGTTTCTGAGAACACTAATCGAATGATATTTAACCCAATTCAAATATGTAACCCATGGTAGACGGATATGTTGCTTGATCACCGGCATAACTGTCATCACTATAAAGACATACATGGAATTTATTTTATTTGTGGATCCTCTTGTTAGCGTTGACGATTTGCTGATTCGCATTTTTCATCAAACGACTGATATATCCCACTAATAAATTTGTATTTGGTCGTGTTGCCACTGCCAAATACATCAAATTTCTAACAGCTTCTGCATTTAACATGTTCTGCAACATATCCTAAAACTTCACATAATTCCATTGGTGTTGGCATAGAATTGCATTCTTTAGTTGTAAATTGTTGAACTATAACTTCATCGCTCGACTACCATACCCATACTATAAGCCAGTCATCTTCCTCACTTTTTACCTTGAAATTATCTTGCGAGTAAGAAATTTAGAGTTTGCGTTTAGAAAGTTAGATATCCTTCACTACTTACTGCAATCAACTTACTATCAATGTAAATGACAACCATGATTTTATCGGACATATAAACATACACAAAGATCTGGAATTGAGGATTATCCAAATTTGCCAAGAAGGCATCTTGGCAAATTATTGCTTCTTCGTATAACTCTTTCGTTCAATACAAATTGCTATGAAAGCAAAATTTATTATCAACGAAACATCGAACCAATGTTCGTGACCTTAGTGCTACTTCTCAATTTTTTTTTGATTGAGGTCACATCATGTTGGTTGAGATTCTTGGCCTTCACTGATTTCCGCCATGGTTTTAGTTCTAACAAAATTCTTTGAACAAAAATCCAACAAAAATCCCATTTTATGATTTGAGTTCAAACTTTTGTCTTCTTGCCAAACCACTGTTCACACAGCGTTTGGCCTATTATAGGACTGGTTTCAGTTTGATTAAAGATCTAAAAAGTTGTATTGACAGCCTCTGCTCAGAGTTTCAATGACAAGTCCTTTGAATGTATCGTAAGTTCTTCCTACCCCAGAACGTAGGAAAACACTTTTGATAGCAAACACCATTGGCCAAACCCATTTTAAATCTTTGGAATCATATACTCCCCAACCATTGACAGATCGTAGTATATTCAATTTATTACCTGTATCTAATTTTAGTAACTTAGCAAAATCAATTAAATGGTTAGTGATTTCAAATTTACTTGGCATAAAATGAACCTTGCAATAATGTGCAAAGTTATAATAAATACGGATAAAGTATATTGATCATCCGTAAGACAGCTTTTGCATTGGGCCACAGATATCGCTGTGAATTATCACATGCAAAATAATCTCCATCCGAATAACTTATTTTCATAGACTTCAGAAAAAACTGTTTGATATATTTGGGGGACTCCTGTTTTTTGCTTTATTTGCCAGGCGATTTAGAAACAATTTGATTGCTTAGTTTCCATTGCAACTATAACACCTTTTCTTATCAGTTAACACCTTTATAATAGGCAAAAATTGTCTACCTTCGTTCAAAGGTTGTTCCTTGCAGCACTGTCCGGATATAGGTTCATAACCCGCCCTGCCATCCAATTACCAGTTAATAAATTAGGTTCACAAACGTCATTTTGCCGATGATGCCAACAATTTAAAGTATTTTTTCTGACCATATCCCTGCGATCGTTTGGCAATCCTTCCACTCAATTATGTCAAATACTTGTTGTGCTAATTGATGCAAGGCAAACTGAGAAGATATGGATACCAATTCTGTTGTTGATAATAATAAGCATAGAGGCCGAGTTTACAGAGTTAACTAAATTTCGATTAATAACATGGCGAATTCTTAAATAGTGAGAATTAGATTTTGGCTAGATGAACTGCTGACTCTCAGAGTCCCCCATACGAAGAGCACCAGGTGGATTGAATTTTAACTGAATTCTGTCATCCCTCAATATTTATTGCTGATTGTCAGATGGAAGGTTTCGAAATACTATGCATGTATTGCAAGAATTTTGCCGTGCCAAAAAAATAAATCCATTGTCGCAAAATATTGTATAACACGACCCACGTCGTCCAACGAAGCGTTTTGATTCTGCGCCAGAAAATATTTGGTGGTTAGTTCCAGCTTTTTTTTTTTCATTGATGAATAACTTTATATGGCTAAAAAAACTATGCCGTCTCACACGCGTTGCAAAAACCGTGGAGTTCAAATCTTCTTCTCAGTCAAATATGTTACCCATCCATTTCTTTAACTGCAATATTTAAATACTAAAGTTTAATGTTTCCGGTTTGTGACATATAGGTCTTAAAGTTCTGGGTGGTTGCTTACAAATTTTTGGTTGCTTACAAATTTGGTTCTTATCGTCCCTCCAAAGAATTAATTTAATTGGTCGAGTTATGGTATCACTACCTGACGGTAAAGTTTTTTATTGTATCTTCGGCTAGGTCAACGCTGACGTGAGCATTTCAGGTTTTGAATTGGCTGTGCTGTGGCATCCATCAGCATTAGATAAATTATCATGTCACTAATGACAAATGGGACATCTTGATTTTTGAGACAATTGAACCATCAATTTTGGTAACGAAAATATTTTTGGCATTCCCTGACTTTCAAGATGTTGGCTTTTGAATAGTCAATCAACAATTGGTGCACTTCTTTTATACACAGCTGACGAGAATCTTGTTTGGATTAGCTTGAATCTGAAGGGTTAATTCCTTCAAACAAGTCAAAAATGTGGATCCAGTTTGAACGTAAACTACATCAATCGCTTCCTTTGTGCATTCAAAAACCCTGCTACCCATTGCTTCCACGCCAGTCGTTAGTATTGCGATCGTCATATTGCATCGTCCTCGAATGTTAAGTCGCCATATTCCTGCAGGTCCAGCCATTTGTAACTTACAGTTGTAACTTATCCACCAGCTTAGGTCGAAGGATCCGGCTCGATGCATCAATGTTCAAGCTTGCTTTTTATTACTATTAGTAATCAGGAATCACACTCCAAAACAAATGATTGCCCGATAAATCCAAAAAAAGTTTCGAAACGTTGGTTCTTCATTTGAATTCTGCTCACTTATCTGGTAACATAAATTTAAAGATTGTTTTTCATTCTTCGAGAAAACCTTTACCCTTTTAATTTCACCAATGGTGTCTGCAGCAGTTTACCCGGGTCATCCACGCATCAACAACTAAAAATGATATCAAGGCACGATTAGATAAAACTGGTGATACATTGAACAAATTTCACAAGGCGGATGCCAAATTATTTGAAGCCCAGCCAGATGCGACGTTACAAAGTAAATAATTTGATAAGAGCTATTACTACCCACTGGCCTCATTAACGCAGCGTTGCGTCAAAATCATGACACATTTGAATACCTCTGGACAGCATGGTGATAATACTTGTAAAAATACGTGTTTAAATGAAACTATTTTGCCTCGTATACATATACCAGTATTCCAAAGAGACTTCCAGGAATGGCAAAGTTTCTTTGACATTTTTAATTGTGTATGAAAAGATGATACGATCTTTTGCTCAGAAGCTACGTTATCTTAAGGGTATACTCAAAGGCGACCTACTAGCTTTTATCTAGAATTTAAGCATCACATTCGCCAATTATAATATAGAATCGTACAAAATCTTGTCTAAGAGATAAGTTAAGAAGAAATTGGCTATCAATAATTTCATTGAAATCTTCTTTAAGCATCACATATGTTAATTTGTCTACTATTTGGAAATTGGCTTTCATCAGTGAAGAAATCCTCAGAGGGCTTGAGGTAACCGGGTGACAGGGTGACTAAGGATTCATAGTTGATCTATATTGTGGCTACTAAATTAGATAATGATAGCTGATAGTTTTGGCAACACGAAGGTCTATGATCGATCATCCCACATTCCAAAATTTAAACGAGTGTCTCCAGACCATAGCGGACGCACTAGAAGAAATTCGTGAATGTACAAACAAATCGATAATGCAATCAACTGCGAGTATATAAGAAAAACCGAGGGAGGATCAACGATTCTTTAGATCCACTCCAGATCTTTCCGTTAAAATCCAGCTTAATTATTAAACGCACAGGTATTATCAAAAATTACAGCTCCATTGCCATCGACCACCATAAAAACGCAGAAGTGTGGTAAACCATAAACCACTGACAGGTTCAACCATTTGTCACGTATGTGAAGTAAGTCCGAAAAATATCCCGAAAAAATTGGTGTATGTCTTCACTAAACACGTGAAAAAACTTTCAGCACGAAAAAAAGAGCCGAGCTGTATGCTTGGAAACATATGAGCATTTTTATAAATCGTCTAACAGAAACTGGAAAATGGTTTAGAAAATGTTTGTTCCCCATCGTATGGTAATGCCACTACGGTAACTTTTTATGAGTGGTTTGACCATCCATATGCCATTGACGGCTAAATCTGTAAATCTCTGTGAGCAGAGCTAGGCCGGTTAATATATGAGCATTTTTATAATTATAAATGATTGTGTGCTAAGTATTTGGATGTATTGTATTTGTGCAAAAATTTCAGGATAAACAGGCTTTTTATGTTTTTTTTTTGTGTTGAGAGGCTTTTATTGTCGTTAGTGAAGACACACACCATTATTCAATTTTTGGGGTGATTTTTGGGCTTACTTCACATGTGCCCAGTTGTCAATTAGGACACATTGACATCTTGATTGGAGCCGAA
Source organism: Tipula confusa (assembly GCA_963556175.1). NCBI lineage: Eukaryota > Metazoa > Arthropoda > Insecta > Diptera > Tipulidae > Tipula > Tipula confusa. The sequence continues at coordinate 160,831,452 of OY744476.1, forward strand.
ATTTTTTTGAGATTTTGATGGACGACAGGATTAGGTTAGTTCCTGCACAACTATGCACAATCCAGCATAGATTTTCCTGGTGGACTCTCGCAGGAAATATTGGAGACAACCATATAGTAAACTCAGTAGAACTAAGTTACTGTATAGAGACTTGGATATCGATCACCTACTTCACAAATTTCGGGAAAGTAAAGAAGTACCAGTTATCAATGAATCCATCAAGCAGGGTTGGGCGTTTTACATGTAAAAAACGTTTTCTCCATTTTACATGTAAATAACGTACATTACAAAAAAAATGTGTATATTACAAAAATATGTAAATTATATTTAAAAAACGAGAATCCGTCCAGAAATAATTTAAAATATTGAATAAATGATACAAACATTTGTTTATAAGAATAACTTGCATTAGAAAATCCAATTAAACATTTTATTTAAATGGTTAATCTTAATTATTTTCAACTTTTAGTTATCTACATTGAGACTATAAAAATCACCTATCCTTCTACAATGCTATCTGTTTACGTCTTAAACTAGTTCTTATATTTGACAAAATAAACAACTAGTGACATAGTGCCATCTAGCTACATTTGAATAAACTAAAATAAAATATTTTTAACAGTGCATATTTCTTTCAATATGTAGCGGAAAACTAATTGCAATTTGACGTTTAATCATAAATAAAATAATTCTCTGCAGTGAAATGAATGAAGTGAATCTATACTCGTTTGACTGGCTTTTAAATTTAAATCTTTATTAATTTCAAACAGGACAAAATCAACCAAATTACCACTACCCGTCTCACCCTCATCAAATAAATGTATGCCTGAGATTACTAGCCCTATTCAATCCATTCGATAAAATGCCTATGCATTATGCCCTTGATGTCCAGTGTAGTAAAGAGGTAGCCAATATGATTATCGAATTTAAGCGTGGAACTGTAGTGAATTTTATTAATTCAATTTAATTTTTCTTACTCTAATTACAATTAATAATTTTTCATAACCTAAGTTTGCAGCAAAACCATTATACTAATAGAATTAATACTAGATAAACTGATTAATACATTAATAATTAAATTTGAGGAAAATATTCTTTTTGAAACCCAGCAGTTACCATTCAAGGAATTCCATATGCTAACTCCTCTCACGAAAAACGAAGCGTTCATCAAATTACATTTATTGATAGCAGGTGTCAAGATTTCATTGTCAAAATATTTTTTATCATAGGACAGTTGCACTTTATTTTACATTTATACATATGTACAAATATCACAATACATAAACACAAATACACTACACTGTAGTATATAGTCAATTTTTCTTTAATTAAGAGATTTGGTAATAGATGGCGATAATTGTAATTAAAAAGTTGATTTATATTTTACAGTATTTATAAAATAATCGTTTACATTTTACATACATTTTACATGTAAAAAACCCAGTAAATTACATTTTGTAATTTACACGTCCAACTGTGCCATCAAGTATAGGAAGCTCATTATGAAACACATGTTACCAAAACTAAACAACGTATCTAAAACGGCAGGTTTATAGTACTTTTGCTGTTTAGAGAACCTAAAAAACCAAGGCATTCTAGATGTATGGCCATCAAACGGTTGTTTGCTATGAATACCAAGTTTACGAAATTTCCTCAAACAGGAATATGTGATGTTCTTGAAGGAATAAAAACTCTGAGCCAATATAATATATGTAACGCATATTTTCAACCACTTCAATCACCGATTCAACCGCACCGTTCTTTAACCAGATCCTGCGGTAGAGAAACAAACAAGTACCTGTACCAAGTTGTGACCACGGTGTCACTCAACAATAACCTAACGTGACTTCAGCATTTTAGTTCGGTTTCGAAAACATGCGAAAGTTTTAATTTCCACTTTGTTAATGAATAATGATACAGAAAGCTTGAATTTATTGTTAGACATCAACAACACATTTCTGCATTTTATAAAACCAATTATACAATACTTTATTTTCACTCGGAGGAAAATACTTATATAATCAGTAAACAAATCGGCAAACATTGTTACCATTTTTAACGAGTATAATGTTTATTTTCGTTTTTTATCTAGACACAGTCGCTTATTAGAACAAAACTATTCCATTTCCATATTACATAATATATATATATATATATATAAATATATATATATATATATATATATATATATATATATATATATATATATATATATATATATATATATATTTTAATTATATATTAATTCAACAGGAGAATTGTTTTTTACACAATAAATATAAAAAAATAAAAATAAAAAAATATAACATTTTCAGTTGACAATCATAAAATGTAAAACATTTTCCACATTTCAATTCCAACTACATCACCATCATCATCATCATCATCAACAAAATAAAAAAAATGATAAAAATAACAATAATCCGGTTGTTAATCGTAATAAAAGATATACGGCTGCATAATAATTAATTCCCAATGGCAATTTTAACAAAAAAACAAAATTTTCCATTTCCCATCGTTTTTTAGTTTTTTTTTTTTTTTTTAATTTAAAAAAAATGTTGTTTCTCCAATTAACAATAATAATTCTCGAGTTGGTTTTATTATCGTTATTATTGTTTATATAACTACGCAGCAGTAATGTTCAAATGTTTGTCTTAATTTAACTTATGTGAAATATAACATAAAATTAAGAAATATACATTTTCGTTATAATAAAACAAAAGAAATAAAATTTTATATATATTTTTCATTGATGATCATAAATTTTTCCGAAAAAAAAAAATAAAACATAAAAAATCTAACAAGTTTTTTTGTTTTTATTTTATTTTGTAACGATTGGTAATCCTGTCGCATAGATGACCCATAAAATTACATGTTTCGGTGTTTTAGGTTGTGTTTAACTTGAAAATAATAGGTTTCATTTGTTTTATCAATGTTTTGAAATAAAACCATTGATTGCCTAAAAGTTTATGTGTACGAGTGGGAATTTAATATTTTAACTGGGCCAATCGGGAAGGTTGTTGGAAGTAAATTACAAAACGGATAAACCTAGCTACTTATTTCGTTACATTTAAACGTAAGATAATAAACATTATTTTTCCCTGCACTGCGATCTAAAAGATCTTTTGGGCTATTGGAATTTAGTCCAAAAGCTCCTCCACCTTCCTAATAAAGCCGAGAATGCTGCTTGCAGAGGTCAATTTACATTTCTCCGGGTCAAAAACCTCTCTTCAAAATAAAGCTACCTCAGTATACACAGAGAAACACACTCACATAGTATGTGCTTTGCGGTTTCTATCTCTTCCACATAGAGTCGGCTCTCCGTCTCTGTGAACAGGTTCATTTTATTCAAATGGTATCTCAGGAGGCAGTGACTTGAAAAAAAAACTCACTAGTTTCCTAATATTTCCTTTACTTAAATTGACCGCCAAGTCCTTATGGTGAAATTTTCTGATCAAAGATTTGGCTTGCCTGTGGCCGGGAATACAGTTTTAATAGGTCAAGCACTGTATTTTTCCACATTTACTAATTGTATGGGCCACAAGATGTCACAGAAAGGTTCAGGACCAATGAGTGTAGCCGACGAGCCTACCCGTGCAACCTCGACTGCTATCCCATTTCCAGTGATGCCCTTGTATCCAGATATCCAACACAACTTAACTTTGTTATAGGAAGAGAAAGATTCTAGCAGTTTATAATAAGTTTTAACCGACTTAGAATCCGGGCATTTAGAAACCAGTGCTTTCAATGCTCCTTCGCTGTCGGAAAAAATGTGTCATCAAAGATGAGACGCAGGTTTGGATGGCATGAATATTGCCTAAAAAAAACACTGGAATAAGTTCCCAGTGATTTCGATATTTTGTAGTGGGTCCAAAGACAGCAATGCAATTGCAAAACTCCATTATCCATTTTTGGTCCATCCGTGAACCAAACTAACCTGCTAGGTCCATTGGCGGTTCAACAGTATATTGCGGTTTGTTCTATTAAGGGCTGTTTCTAAAATTCCTGCCAAAGCAGAGTTCTTTGGACATCACGTCCTGGACTCTAAGGAACATATCCAAGTCTGAAACTGAAAGTTCAACAAAATGTCTAGATGACCCTTCTGGACACGTAGATATGAAGTGGAATGAGTCCAATGAGGGCTTTCATTGCCACCGTAGGACAGGTGCGCATAGGGCCTGTGACATACTAGCCTTGGCAATAAGGTAAGTTTATTTATAATAACTTTACAGTACCTTAGGCCACCAAACTATGGGCCCCTAGGTTACAATTTGCTTAACTATCATGATGAACATCCAGTCAATTAGTTTTTAGTTAAGGCTCCAAGTTCAGTTGAACAGACACCGAGAGGCTTAGATGACTCTGACCGCGTATTAGGTAGTTGAGTTAATATGAGAGTTCCAATTCAGTTTCTTATCTAGGACAACACCGAGATATTTAACTTCCGATATTAATATCATGTAGGCTAACTGAAACAAGGATCAATTTACGTCTTTGGTAAAGGGCACCCGGACTGTTTTGCTAAGGTTTATCGAAAGGCCCTCTTTACTACATCAATTCGAAAAAACAAACAAGGCCTGTTGCATACTGGCAGGCATCGTACATTCATCCCCACCAGAGATTATGATAACCAAATCTTCCGCATAACCATGTGTAACCATGTGTAATGGCATCATAACCGAGTAGATGTAGCTCATCAAGTAATTTGTCGATCACAAGTGACCACAGCAAATATGACAGGACATCGCCTTGTGGGCACCCTCTTACTGCTATGATCGAGACTAACTCATTACCTAGTTTGGAAGTAATCTCATTACCTAGTTTGGAAGATTCCATCCCCACCTGAAGCCTTGAATGGCTGAAAGGAGTTAATGGCTTATATGACTTTTTCCGAAGTAAGAGTTTACCGCGTAAACTATTAATTCTACCCATATTTGCATCCATATGTATACTAAATATGGGGTAAGTAATTGTGTCGCAAACAGTGCTGCCCGAAAAATGCATCTGTAGCCGGATTTTGAACGACCGGATGTATAGTTACCATCGGATTTTAGAAACAGCCCAATCTCGTTGGACTGATCCTTAGCTAGAACTTAATGGAGTTGAGCAGGTGTAGATATTTTCTCGATATTACCGCAGTTATACTTCCACGTAAGGCGTTTGGAACGCCTTACGTCAGTGTTGTAATTTGTTAGGGCTTGCCTATATTCATTATACTAATAAGAATGGTTTGCTCTATTAAACAACTTCGTAACCCTCTTACGGAGGTAAGCCAGATGTTCGTTTCACCATGGAACTTTGCGATTGAGTAAGAAAATAGGAGCACATCAGTTAGCAAACAAGCTGCAGTTCCTACGTCACTAATTGAACTCAAAGAAGTTGGCAGCATTTCCGCTTTGGTGTACGATCACTCCCGGTATATCGAATCTGATATGCATGTGATCCGACAAATAAGCTTCATTTGATACATGCCAGTTTGTGACAAAGTTGGAGATAAACTGACTCGACGAAGTGTGGTCCAACACCTCTTACCAAATTGTGTTAATATGAAAATGGGGTTAGATCCTTCATTTAAAATGTCTATGTGACTCATAAGATAATTTAAAAGGGACTCATCTCTAGTAGGTATCGATGCTTCTCCAAATGACATGACGCATGTTTGCATCGCTGCATATGATAAATTGTTTGTTTTTAGATTGGCGTAATCCACCAGTTCCTGTACAACTACAGTTAGAACATTTACCGAGTTACCAAGGAAGTATACACACACTGTTTCCTGCACTCCCCTGTCTGTCGGTACTTCCAGGATTACTGCAACGAAGTCCTTAGTGATGAACTCTGGAATTGGAAGAACGTTAATATTAGATGAAACAAATATTACTGTTCGGGAAACTTTTTCCCTGCGATCGTAAATCAATTTACATGACTTAAGATGGAGGTCCCTGATTTTTCCTTTACTAACTCAAGTTCACTAGATGAGAGGCCTAGGCTTAAATGTTGATGAGAAAACCTGTTACAACAGGTAGCCGAGGCTTCTTTTGAATAATGCAGGTTTACTTGTAATACCCTAATAGTACCAGCCATACTTGATTATTTGGGTTAAGAGCTCTTCACTCCTGACTGCATAACCGCTGACTACTAACCAACCTACTGCTTCGCGTTATTAGGCGTGTAATTGCTACGTCTTCCAGTATCACCTCGAGCGCTCATAGGCTTGATCCTCAAGGTGGTTTGCCGTTAACTTGGCGGTTCTTCCTTGGGCAGCTCTTTGTGTGGTCACTCTATCTGCTTTTACCGGTGCCAAATTAGGATTTACCGAATTATCCACCGATTGTTCACCAAACGAAGAGCAGCAGAAACAGGATGCTCTACAATGCTGCTGTTCTCAGCTGCCCCCTTGTTATCGTTTGTACTTCCTTCTAAGGCTAGTAAAGTACTCCTTTGCTGGAACTGGCTCTAGTGGTTTAGTTGGTGGTATTGGAATCGCTCTTGAGAATTAGTCTAATGTGACCGAAGTGGTATGCCACGTTCTTCTTAGATTCGCGCAGTGTTTTCATGGAAGAATCGCCTATGGCCATGACCAAATGGACGAGTGCGCTAGCTAATTGTCATCCTTTGCAGTATCTTTCAGGAATTTGCTGCAAAGCCATTGTTTTGCGCTGCCGTGGTAGCAAGAATTTTTTCGTTACACATGTTAAGGCTTTGTAGAAAAAAAAACCTAACTAAGTTTGGTCGAGGAAAATCAACCTCTTCCGCCAAAGTTATACTTAGACCACATTTTGACCTTAGCTTGTCGAAATTGTTCTTCATCTATACCGCTGTGAAATGATCGGAACATGCGAAGAAAAGTCATCCTGTTCTCCGGAAAGAACTAAGGAATTGAGGCTTATGAGTTGAAGTTAAACATATTTCAAATACTAGAATAAGTAAGTTGTTCTTCAACCACATTCCAACCAGAAATTGGGAAAAATACTAAAAAATACCTGTAGTTCAACTGAAAATTAAACGACATTTTTTATAGGTGCTTAAGCTACCGACAGAAGCATTTGTTTAACGTAAAATAACTTCAAATGTGACTGAGAAAAAATAAAAAGCAGCAGCGACTCTTGATTGAAAAAATATAACATTAACATCTTACTAGGAGCAGACTGATAAAAGATCCGGCCATAACCGCTCAACTTCGATATCTCTAATGATTAACATATGTGTAAAGTAGGAATTAGTACAAGCTCCAAAAACCTCACAAGTTTTGAGAGTTAGAAGATGTACCGGTTGCTCCTATAACAAAATCTAACGAATAGTGTCAAACAATTTATTGACAAATGGTTAAATGAGATCCAAATGCACGGTTGCATGGTTACCTTACCGTTCAATGAAAATGAAACGAGCAATATACTACGTGTTTCAAAACAAAGAGCCACAAAACGGTTTTTGTAAATTAAGATGCAGGATTAATGAGAGAATATCTTAAAATTGGACTCCATCATGCACATTTTGCGTTTCGTTGAAGTTAACATCGGGATTTAGTTTGAATGATAGTTTGCACATTGGGGCTAAATTGAAATTGCAAAGGAACATCAAGAGTATAAAAGATGTTGGAGGGAGAATCCCTCATGTTAGAGGGAGAATCCGAACCAAAAGAGTATTACATTAGCGAGCAATGGATGAAGATAAAAATAGTTCAATATCGCGAAAGGTATTATAGACCACAGTTTTGTTGGTGATGTTTTAACTGGTCCTGATAAATTACATGACGTACTTCTTTAAGAACATTTAATCACAATTCTTGCCAAAGAGTCAATTGCAACTGAGCAAGTAGTCGAGTAGCCACCCAAAATTATTACAATCTCGACGTTGTATAGGACCCGTATCATCAGCCATCAAAACCTTTGTTTACGTGGGAACTGTGATCCATCAAGAAAGGCAAATGCACAATGCATTAACTTTTACATTTACCCAGAAAACTTTTTGGATCGTATGGAGAGCTCAAGAAGTAAGGAAGCACATTCAAAAATGCATTGTCTGATTTTGGTTCCATAGTTAATCGACAGATCAACTCATAGGCGATCTACCCAGAAGTTGTGTCACCCATTGAATATATAGATTTTAAAAGATTGTATCATTTCGAAGTTGTTTCTGGTCTAACAGCCAACAAACACCTTTTTAACAGCATTCAAAAGGTTTATATCGTGTCTAGAAAATATTACCCACATATACAGTGCTAGTGGTACAAACTTCATTAAGGCAAACCAAATTCTAATCCAAACCCAACGGCACTGGGAGAATGTTATCCAGGATCATGTTTCAACACATAACATTACCTGGCACTAATACCTCCAAGATCTCCATATTTCGGAGGTTTATAGGAAGCTACGGTTAAATCCCTGAAACGTCATTTATGCCGAGTCACTGAAAATCAAAAGTTTACGTATATGAGGATTTATCCATCACGCTATGCATGTCTCAATTCACGTCCATTGTGTCACGTAACTAATGATGCAAATAGTACAGATCTTCTAAATTCTGGACACTGGCACCCTAGAAAATAATTTATTGGATAAAAATACAGGTATATTAACCATATGGGAGTTAGTATATCAAAATCACCAACAGTTTTGGAAAAATGGGACCAAAAATGTTTATCTCAGCTTTAACAATGGACCACGTGGACGATTAGACTACCTAACGTAATAGTGGCCGACTTAGTCGAAATAAATTATACCTCAGTATTGTTAATTGTTATCAATAAAGTTTAAACGTTCTTCACCGGGGTTGTAATGTTTTAACATGTAATACCCTGGCACTTCCTAAACAATACTGAAAATAGTAATTCTACTCTCTTGGAATCTTATATTTGTGTACAAATTTTGATATGATAAGCTAACTGCTTTAACAGAAATCTGTCTCCTATTTGGTGGTACTAAATGCTGATTTGTAGCTGCTTTTATTGGTATGGAAGACAAGCCAAATCAAATTTAGAATATATAACTGCAGATAAGCATTAATCGTGATGTAATTGCGATTCTTCTAGTGAAACCACATTCTGAATTTTGCACCGTCAACATATTAAAACATTTCATTGGCCGTATCGTCTTTCATTGCACTCCTGCATGCAAAATATTTAGACTTTGACCCTTATTTTTTCATTGGCATGCAGAATTTTAAATGGATCAAATGATTTAAATTTTTTAAGCGAGTTTTCCGGATCAATGAATGTTTTTTTTTACGGCTTCCTGCCATTCCAAGGTATTTCCAACGACTGAATGGTATCTCGACACCAACGGGATAGAATCTATGAAGCTCCTACTGGAAACTCATTTCCCGGGATGTTCTGAATTTCCGACGGTTCTGCCAAAAACCAATAGAGCTGCTGGCCTTGCTGGAAAAATTGTCAAGAGGAGGAAAATCTGGTTATCAGTTTTAAAACTTTTAAGTCGGCAAGTTCGGATAGCCTTATTCCTATGACGACATCCAATAGACTAGTGGCTTAATGATCCCCTGGCTTGAGGTAATTTTTAAAGGTAATCTGGAAATCATTCCAAACAAATGGACTGAAGTAAAGGTTATTTGTAAACCCGAGGCGGGAAAGCACTCTCATTGCGACCTAAAAGATCTAAGGCCCGTAAACTTATCCTCCTGTTTCTTGAAAACTCTAAAAAGACAGATAGAAGCTTTATAGTAGAGGCACAATTGAACCAGTAAGCAGCATCTCCGCAAGCTTATTGCAAAGGAAAACCGGTGGAAACTGCAGTACATTTCTTTTTAGGCCTTATTTAAAAATCGCTCGAATATAAAAAATTCTCCTTGGTGACCTTCTATGATATAAGGAGCCCTTAAGAATGCTAAACCAGAGGCAGTCACGCAAGCACTTTCAGATTTGGGGCTGCATGTGTCACTCGGATGCTGGATTTATTAAATCTCAGGGGCTGGGTTATTTTGGCTAATAAGTACATCGCGAGGTGGTGTATTATCTTTTTTTTTTGGAACTTGGTCATGTATAACCTGTTATTAAACCAAGATAGGGCTGGCCTTAAAGTGGTCGCTTATGCAGATGATATTACCATCGGGCCCTTTGGCAAATATCCAAGCACCTGCAGAAATCTTATGCATAATACTCTTGGTATCCTTACCAAATGGGTCAATAGGTGCGGTCTAAAGATTTGTCCATTTAAACCTGAAGCGGTTATTTTTCCAGGCAGTATAAACTTCCTTTTTTTGACTCACCCACTCTTACAAGAGTTGGTTTGAAAATCACTGATAAAGTAAAAGTCTTGGGTCTTATTCTGGACAACAAACTGAATATTTTGGAAAGAGTAAAGAAAGCTACTGAATCGCTTTACTCCTATAAAAACGCCATTGGGAAAGAATGGGGGCATAGTTCCCATATCGTTCACCGGCTTTACACATCTGTAAGACCTGTTCAAATGTATGGAGTCTCTGTTTGGTGGCCAGCTCTAGTACTGAAGCTAACCAAAAGTTGTTGATGAAAGTTCAAAGAAATGCCAACCTATGTATTAGTGGTGCACTAAGGGGCACTTCCATTTAAGCATTGGAGATTCTTTTTCATCCTATACCTCTTGATATTTTAGATAAACAATTGGCTACCTGTACAGCTATTAGGCTTAAATCAATTTCTCTGTGGACCTATAGTATGCAACGGTGCAATATTAGCATAATTACGGGTATCGTTACTGCACATTGTCTCATTGATAAGCATGCCAGTAGATTAGGTGTTCTTTCTGATGATTACTGTAGAAGTTGTAGGGATAACGAGGACAAGAAGGAGAGTATACTACATCTGCTCTACACCTGTCCCAGCTTGGCTCGGTACAGTAAGGTTTTTGGGAGTTCGCCTCCTTTGTGACCTGTCAGACCTCAGTAGGATGAGTGTTATAGATATTAACTGCTTCGTACGAAGCTCGAACTGGTTTTAGTATGTATTGAGTGGATAATAAAATTATTGCGGTAAGGCTACGGACCAATTGTGTCTATGCTGCGTCCTTTAGGACGGCCATCTTATCCTAACCTAACCTAACCTTTGGCTCAAACTATTATGCACTCTAATGGCTTTGTTAGTCTTTCAAACCTCTCTCCCTCTCTCTTACTATGAAACTCATGTCATTAAAATGGTCAGCCTAAACACGGAGTTTTCATTAAATTTCTGATCTCGTGGCTAAATAGAACTCCGTAAATGTCATCATCGTTGCTTTTGCGGCCTTATATACTAAGCGTATATGACTGTTGTCTCGAATGGGATTAACCATATTTCATACTCATCCATTAGGATCCTACTCCCACACCTATATACTGAGGTCCCACACCTATATACCGGAAGTGAAGAGTTATTGATATTACTAATCTGTAAAACGAATTAAAAAAAATTTGGTTGCGCTTTTTACATAAAAATGTTATCAGATTATTATGGTTAAAAGCTACTCGGTGGCACTTGAAAAAAAAAGTCTGCATAATATAAAACATAAATTATGGGAAATACATCAATATGATATACACTTTCACATGCACAATATACCTTTATTTTATTTATTATGTAAATCAATTTATGTAAATTTCCATTTGAATGAATATAATCTTAGTATATATGAAAAATATGTGCTTGTTGGAAAACTGAAAGAAAACTGAAAAATTCCTTATTGCACACTCACCAGTCTACCAATTCTTCTCGTCTTACATTACAGCCAATTCAAAACTATTATGATCAAACATTTTTCAGCACAAATAAAAAATATTTTATTATAAGGATACGAATGTTTATTGTATAGTAAAATATAAAACTCTAAGATTTTTGAAATAAAATCTATACAAAATTTTTTAAAAGGAATTTTTACAAAATGCATTTCTCAATACATAAGGATAATAGTAAAATTGAATTTATTGAACAATTCACATACGTATGATTACCTTAATTCTCTTTCTACAAAATATTAAATTTCTGCTCAACATTTTTTACAAGCAACTTTAGATCGTTTGTTGTGGCAAAACTAAAAAATATTTTTAGTTTAAAATTAGTTTCTAAGGACATAGTTGGAAATCGATATGGAACTTATTCTTGGACATCGAAAATATTATGTTCTAAAGTTTTAAAAGATGATTATGACATGTCCTTAAAACTATATGCTCCATAAAATTCCATGATTCATTCGTAAATCTGAAATCTTACGTTTAACTTCTGTAGCCTTTCAAAATGATTTTGGACTAGGAAACGGTAATGAAACATTTATACCAACGAACCATTAGAGCTAACTGCAAATTTAGCTTAAATTTTCAATAATCAAATGCAAAGCTAAATATCCCAACTCACGTTCACAGATGTGAGGTTTAGAGTTGGCCCGTTAGACGAGCACTCGTTGGGAGAACCATGCGAGATGGCACTATATCAGCCATGATAGACTGTTTGATTGAAGAGGCGGTGTACAAACTTCCTTTTAAGTTTTATTGTTTTAATTAATTTATTTAACAAAAATATAATTATAATTTTATATTCTGAATGGCGTTCTACTTTTATAATGACAATACGTCTATTCTATTTATTTATTTGTATTTAGAATTTAGATTTAAGAGGAAAAGCACATATGGAAGCAAATATAAAAACATCAAAACCGACAATTGCTTCCATTAACAATAAAAACCTCTTAAATTTTTTCAAAACAGATTTACCCCATACAGCACACCTCATTTTGAGCTAGACCTCATTTATAATGAAACTACAAATTAAAGGGTGGTTCAAAATAAACTATGATTTTTCTATATAAGAATTGGTAACTAAACATTCTTCCAGGCATTGAAAACTCCAATTCTCAATAAATTGGCAGAACGGACAGCTTTACGACCACAGGTCGTTTTATGGTTGTGTCGGAAGTCTTGATGGTAACAACGCGGACTATATCATCTATTCCAGGATGGGTTTCGATGACTCGACCGAGGATCCATTTAATGGGTGGTAGGTTTTTATCGTGAATTAATACGACATCATTGATTTTAACTGCGCTTTTGTTGAGTGGTCTCCATTTGATTCATGATTGTAGTGTGACCAGGTATTTGTGATGTCACTGTTTCCAAAATTCCTGACGTAGCAGCTGAATTTATGGCCATCTAGATAAATGGTTTAGTTTTAGGTGCGTCAAATCGGGATCTAGCAATGATCTGAATGAGTGCCCAATAAGGAAGTGAGCTGGTGTCAGTGGGTAAAGATCATCTTCCGATGTGATATATAGAGGTCTCGACTATAATAGCGCCTCGATTTGCGTGAGCAATGTGCCAACCTCTTCATATGTTAGTGATGTATTAGTCAGTGTTCTCCGAAGGTGAAATTTTATTGATTTCATAGCAGCTTCAAATATGCCGCCAAAATGTGGTGATGCTGGTGGGTTAAAATGCCAATTAACTTGTGCCTTTGAAAGAAAATTAGAAATAGAATTATCTTTGACAATTTTAAATAATTCTTTAAGTTCTTTATTGTCTCCGATGAAGTTCGAACCATTGTCGACAAAATCCTCGTCGGCTAATAAATCTTCTAAAAGCTGCAATAAAGCTCTCAGTTGACATATCGCCGGCGAGTTCTATATGAACTGCCTTGGTGCTGTAACAGACCAAAACAGCAATATAGATTGGAATGATTGGATCTGATGCTGGAAGAATCATCGGATGTTTTATGCCATATGCTACAGCTGCTTTAGCTATTCGACCACCTACTCGGATTATATCATACTCATATATAAATTGGTTTTATTAAAGCTTTTATTATACTTTTTTTATTTAATGGTGAGTTAGTGTTGAGTTGGATTAGCTCAGGTTTAAAATGCTTTTGTTGAATCCACCTCACTATATATTGGTTAGCTTTAATTAAATCTTGCGCGGTTAATGTTAGTTTGTATTTAGAATTATTATTATTAAGAATGGTTATTCCTTTTTTTAATTTTAGATTATTAATAAATTTTAGACACCAGGCTAATTGCCTTATTATTTGATTAAAATTCGAAAATTTGGTTATTAATCTATCGAATATGATGTCTATGGTTATAGGGTTTGAAATATTACAACTGATAGTATTCATGTCTGTCATTGAATCTTGAGATTGTGCAAATTTTGGCCATTGATGTTCTGGTAGTTGAAGCCAGGATGGTCCATTCCACCACATGCTGTGGTCCAAAAGTTGTGTGGGTAGAATTCCCCTTGATGAGACGTCAGCTGGATTTTGTGATGAAGTAATGTGGTTTCAATATTTTTGTGGATATGATTCAATACCTTGTGAAACGCGATTATCTTTGAAAGTTCCCAGATTTTGAGGTTTCGTTGAAAGTCAACATAATACAATTGTTGAATCGCTCCATAGGTGAATTGTTCTTGATCTGTCATCCAATACTTCCAGCACACTGTACATGAGATAAACAAGCAATACGGCAGCACATAGTTCTAATTTTGCTATTGAAATTTGTTTAACAGGTGCGACTTTCGTTTTTGCTGATACAATGGTAATTTTGAATTGGTTTCATCAATTGAAGTTCTTGCATAAATTACTGCAGCGTATGCATTCTTTGAGGCATCTGCAAATCCATGTAGATTGATAGTTGTGGTTGTGAACCCAAGCAATCGCGGTATTTTAATGGTTTAAATTGCGACTCGTAGGGCTAACCAGCCATGCGGATCAAATAGCCTTGAGGCTTCGGATAACATGGGATAAGTAAAGCCCAATTGTGAAAATGACTAAGTGCTTGACAATTTGCAGATTCCAGTTGAATGGTGGCACACTGGAGTTGCCGATAAGAGATGACTGAATGCAGAGCAGCTTACTAATATTGGGATTGTTTTTTGCTAATAGTAATTTGAATATTGGCTATTGGGAAACCGGACCAATTCTGTCATTACTGACATACCTTTCCTTTCCCTACTCCACAACAATTTACTTACTTTTGGTCACCAAGGTGTCTGTAACCGGGTCGATCTCAATAATTTAATTATTTTCTTACCTTATCTTTCCAACTATATGTAAAAACGGGTGTACGGTGGGCCCGGCGCTTTCCGGGATATCCTGGTTAATGCTTGGCCGTACATTCTAAATCAATCAAATACAACACGTAGTAGTGTCCCGATTGTGATGAATGATACCTTAATCAAAAGCAGCAATACTTCAAGATATCAAAATCAAATTAAAACCAATAAAAGTTTTTATAGTACTTTTTCTTGTTCCAGTCAAACATTTTACTTGTTAATTAGCAAAAACTATATGTAAAAGAAAAAAGTAGAATTGGTTTTCCAAACTTTTGTTTCCTCAAACCTAAATATAATGTAGTAGCATAGGTTCAAGTTTAGAGGTGATTAAGTTTAAGAACGTTTTTTATGTGACTATGACTAATTAGTATTCTTAAAGCTCATTAATTTCGTTTTTACCATTTGAATGACAAATGGCATTACGACGTAGACTCCCGTTTTATACTAGAATGCTATATTACCTAAAATTTTCTTTTATAACGAACAATGTAGCTATGTGCCAGTAGTCGAATAATGAATCCATAAATCACTTGATTTCTATACATATATACATTTATACATCTATATTGTGTGAAAATTAGTTGAAAACCTTAAAATGGAAAATCTCGAAATTTTTTTATTTTTTGTTCCAAATGTACGAAATGAAAAAAAAAATTGAAAAATTTATCAAACATTTTTATTGAATTAAGTGCAATAAGAAAATAATAAATTTTCAATTTTAAATCAATTTACTATAACAATAAAATTGTAAAGCACAAACAATATCTACCATCGGACAGCAACTCTTTTCAGTTGTGCTTCTTTTTTTTTGCCATTTTTTGATTGCTTTACTATATATACGGGTCGAGTTTAGTAAAATGTTTTAGACGAGATAACGAAATGAAATATGTAACGAGTAAAAGACCATGTTACTGCTACATTGGATTTTTTTTTTTAATATACATGTGTGCTGTTGCATGTGAAGTTTAAACCACTTGATAAAATTTCAAATCATTTTGAACTGAAATTATTGGACAGTTACAAATAAAATCAATTCAGAGCAACATGATTATGATTTTGTTTTGTATTTGATATTTGATATTTGAGATTTTTTTAATATATATTTTTAGTGCACTATAAGCAACAATATAGTTGCTTTGATTGATTTAGAGCTAGACTCACCATACACCCATTTTTACATATATTTGGAAGGATATATCTAGTTCTTGTCATATCTAGTTCTTGAACTTCATATCTAATTTTTGTTTTTTTTTTTTCTTGAAATTTAACTTGGCGTCGAGCGTCATACCCAGGTATTTGGCCGTGTTCGATTGTTTTGTTTCTGGCCTTTTTATGTAAATAGGTAGGTGATCTACTTTTAGATAGGCGAAGGTTGTGTGAACTGATTTTAGCTCATTCAATTTTATTCTCCGTTGGTCGATCGATGATCGTTGAAGAGATCGGACGGGTTTTTTCCGATCTCCTTAATTTAAAATTTATTTTTATTTCTTTTGTTTTTGTTGTGATACACATGTATAGTTTCATAAATTTTTATATTTTTATATAATATAAAATTAGGTTTTTGAAGTGAATTTATGTTTATAAATTTTGGTATGATTGTGTTGTGGAGTTGTATAGTTTTAGGAACTCTGTCGCTTGTCCCAGAGTACAGGTACAAATTGTCGATTGTGTTCAAAGAAACACAAGATGTAACTTTGTATAAATTTGTGTTGTCATGTTTTATAGAGCAAATGTCCATTTAAAGTTTTACCAAATTTTAATTTCATGCGGTGTTTTTTTTCCCAATTCGGAAATGGATATTAGTGAACTGGTTATTGGCATTTGGCATTTATATAGAAGTAGTTGATAATTTTTGCGGTTTTAATATGTATCTTTGTCTAAAAATTGTAGATCAAACGTTTTTCTGTTTTCTGTTTCTTTCTACTCGTGTAGCAGTACTTATAGACATAGTATATGTATATAGAGTGGTATATGGTATGTATATATTATGATTATTCTCGAACAGTTTGATCTTGGCTGTGTTTTTTTTTTTTGATATCGGAGAAATCGGAGAGATCAGAGAGATTATTTATCGAATATATCTGATAATTTTTTTCTCCGATTTTTATCTATTAGATCGAAAAAAATATTTTTTTGTGTTTTTTTTAGTATCCGAAATAATAAATTATTTAATGAATTTCAGCATTAAACTCCCTAAATTAAAGTTTTATGTGTCACCTGATAGCTCAACATTAATCGGAGTCGCCATTTTAGAATTTACTAAAAAATATAAAATAATCTGTACATTTTTTCAGAGTAAAAAGATCGTATCCGATAATTATCGGAGCGTAAAAAAAACGACACAGAGAGATAATTTTTTTCTCGGATATTAAAAAAAACGCATATCTGAAAATTTGACAGTAAATTTATCTCCGATTTCTCTGATATGAAAAAAAAACACAGCCCTTGTATATTATTGTAGTGAGATTCTCGTATGTAGAATAGAAACAGTTCGATTAACATGGCATATAGGGAAATAGATGTTGAATGGAGATCATAACCAATATTAACCACTATAAGTTCTATAACCCAATATGCAACTCATACGGATTTCCGTTCAATTTCCTGTGCGAAAAATATGCTGTTACAATAAAAATTAACATTAAAAGTACCCGGAAATACGTACTACTCGCCAAAGAAAAGTGTCTCAAAATGTACAATGTTTACATGGATGAGATTTTCTATGCGTTGACTGGGTAATTATAAAGCCACCAATTTTTGTTGATTTTTTGTTCATTAGGCATACAGCATACTAGGAAAAATATTAATATTGTTTTGTGTACATATATAGTTTTGTGTATATATCAAGGGAGGAAAGGGGAAAAACAGTAGGATTTATAATAGGTGTCGCGTGATTATTACAGTTAATTTTTATGTAGCTATTTTTGTTTGCATTAGACGATGGCTAGAAATAAATAGTCTGTTGCGGTGAATTTATCTGGGTTCCGTCAGCAAACGTTGGTATTGTGTTTTGTCGGTGTTTTGATCTTTTGATGTACTTCCGTTGTTCTCTAATTTTGGAAGGTTGTATTCATATTTTGAAGCTTCAGGTTTAAAGTTATCAAGATCATTTCGATAGTCATATCGCGACTTGTGTGCACTATTTGGTCTATGGATCATGTGGTTGCGTTCTGATATTTTGTGCTGGTATAAATATGAATGACTTGATTCGGAATGAATTGTCTGGTCCGTTTGGGTTGATTTTCTCGTTTTTAATTTATGTTTATTGTTATGGTTATTATTAGTCATTGGTTTTGTAGGATTTAGGCTGTAGTTTGATGGGAGTGTAGTGAATGGCTGCAGGATTTGGCTTTTAGTTGTATGTTTCTGTGTCTACGGGGGTATTTCTGGTTTTGATTAGTAGAGTGGGTATTAGTGGTTTGTTCTTGGTGATTTATGAATTTCTGGCCTGTGAGTGTTGTGGCTGGATGGTTCTTATATTATCCAGGCCATGTTTCCGTGAACATGTTTGTTCTTGGCTGATGATTTTGTTATGCTGACGAGTTTTTCAGGTTTGCCGGTGGTGTCCTTGATGTTCGGGATTGGCGGGAGATCTTGTGTTGGTGCCTCAGCGGTGTTTTTAGTGGTCGGCTTGCATATTTTAGGGTTGCTGCTACTGGATTTTATGGAAGTTTTGCTTTGTGATCTACACTTCTCTTGAAGTTTCTTTATATTTGTTGCTCCTATGGCGGGATACGAGGCAGGGTGTAAAAAATTTGATGTTGTTTTGCGGATGGCGCTGTGGCAAGTTTCACCGACTCTATTTCGGTGTGGTGTAGGTCGGGTCTGGCGGTAGTGAGGTCCGGTTAGTCTTCGGAGATAAACAAGTAGGGTTGGTGTTAGAGTCATTGCAAATGTCGCTGATGATGGTCTTAATCTTTTGCTTTTGAACTTTCGTTACGATTAGTAATTTTGGTCTTGCAGTGTTTGATGCCGGTTGGGCTCATGTGGTTGGTGAGGAACGACTCCACTTACTGTATTTTGAAATTCTAAGTAATGGGATTTTTTTTTCTGGTCAACGAGCTATATAAATCGGGCGTTGTTTGGCGGCTCATAGTAACAGTCGGTAAAAACGGTTTTTTCGAAGGAGATTTTTAGCGGCACCAGTAATGATGTTCGATTCTAGTCTCTCCTTCTTCTTGTTAAACACAACTTATATTTTAATATTTTAATGTTTTAAATTTACAGCCTAGGGCTTGCAGAAATTTTGTATGTTTTTTATAGTTTTTTATTATGTTTTGTTATATTTTTTTTATTTTAATATTTAATTGAAAATTTCAATCGAAAACTAATTCAATTTATTACAGCCTACGGCTTGCAGAAATTAGCCCATTAATAGATTTTTTTTCAGAGAAACACTGCAAGATTACAGAAAAATGGTTCCAGATTGGAGTTGCTGATGAGATATAGCAAAATGCAGAGCAGTTTATTATAATTGTGATTGTCTTGTGCTAGCTAACAGTAGTTTGGATATTGGCTACCGGGAAACCGGACCAATTCTGGCATTACTGACATACCCTTCTTTTTCCTTCGCCACAAAAAAAATACTAACTATCGATAGCTTAGGTGTCTGCAACCGGGTCGAGTCTGTCATAACTAACATTCCATCCACTCCTTCGGTTTTGTTATATGTAACACGGGTGTACGGTGGTGCTCGGCATTCCGGGAGTTCCTGGTTCGTCCTTGGCCGTACACTCTAATCAATCAATCAATTCAATTTTATTCTCCATTTTTTTGTCCAGTGGACAATCTCATTTACAGTGTGCTGTAATTTTCGGGTTGTCTCTTCGATTGTACTTCCAACCGCCAAAATTGCTGTATCATTCGCAAAGGTTGCAATATCTGTTTCTCCAGTAATAGGTATGTCATTAGTACAAAGCAAATACAAGACTGGTCCCAGTACACTCCCATGTGGTACTCCTGCTTCATTTCTCTTGAGTCATGGGAACTGTCCGTCATATTTCACTCTAAAATATCTCCCTTCATTGTATGATTTTAATAACTCATAGAACTGCTTAGGGAGATCACGATGTAGTTTATATTCCAGTCCTCGAAGGCTCAACATCAAGGAAAACTCCAAAACATACCTTTTTGTTTTGAAGCGTCTTTTCAAACACGTGGAGTGTCTTTCTCTCTGAAACCAAATTATTGAGATAAGAACAGGTGTTTTTCTTCAATCAGAGGTTTCACCCTTTTGAAGAGTAATTTTTCAAACAGTTTGGACAATGATAGTAATACAGATACAGATATGTAAGACGTTTTCTCATTAGGTGTCTTATTAGGCTTGGGATTCATAACAACTTCTGCTATTTTCCACTGCTGAGAAACATATTTCATTCTAAATGCTGCAAAAATTATATGTACAACTTCTTAAGACATTTTTCTGGCAACTTTTAAATAACTTTTCAATAAGATCGTATCCAGAAGCTTTTTTTACATACAGGTTATGTTTGATTTCTTTTTTGAGTTCTTTCATTGAAACTCGTTTTCTTTTTGCATGGGAAAGGTATTTTCATCTGCTATTTGTCTAGTCAAAGGTTTAAACGTTTCTTTCAAATGTTCAGAAAAAAGATCAGCTTTATCTTAAGGGCTTTTGGTCCAAGTACCATCTGCTTTTTTGATTGGTGGCATCTGCTCTTTTGGTCTTTTCCGTGCTTTTGTAGCTTTCCATAAAGAGTAATCACTTTCTTGCTAGCCACAGAGACTAACTAAATATTTGTTTAAATAATCTGGTTAATTTTCCCTTGATGGCCTACTTCTTTTTCAAGATTAACTTATCTTTGGTTAAGAAATTCTATATTTTCTTCTATTTCAGGTAGTCCTTGTCTTGCTGTTTGTGAGTATGAGAATCCTTTTGTCACTTTTGCACTATGGAACGTAATGACAGTTTTTGTCGGGATTTACTTTTCTTTTGCTCTCATTGGCTGGTTTTTATTTGCACTATTTCGCATGTTTTGCAGTATTTTGGCTACTTTACAGCCTATATAGCTAGAAGGGTAGGTTCCTTAATGTTTGATTGCTCTACAACTGTCGTATAAAGTTCTTATGGCTAATGTGGATTCATTATTAAAAGTCGGTTGCGACATCAAGGTATTTATATTCCGTTAGGTTCTCCTGCTGTTTTCGTTTCGTTCTTTGACTCTGTTCCATGAGTTCTAATAGTTTGCTCCTACTGATTGTATGTGATTTATAAATTTAAGGTCTTCAAGTTATTGATGTTTTGTTGTTCTCCGGTAAGGTTGGTTAGGATAATGGGGTGATATTGAAGCCTTTCCGCATCTCATCTATGAAGTTGTTGTAAGTAACCACGACCTTCCGTCTATCTTGAAAGTATAGGTGTGGATCATCTCTAACGTTAGTGCAGAGTTCCGCAGTTTTTGCTGCTTTATTTGATTCAAGATATTTTGGGGTTTCTCTCAAGTCGCTATCTCTTTTAAATTTGCTTTTCCGTTATTTCGCTTGTTTTTTTTTTTTTTTTTAGATTAACACATTGCCTAGAGATAATTCTCTTAATGGCTTACGCCACGGCAACATGGTGGGTTAAAACCCTTTATTACAATTAATTTAAAGACTGAATGAATGTAATTTACAATAAACATTACATTCATCACGTATGTAGCCGGTTTCAATTTATTTTCTCAGATTTCTGTAATGCATTGATTTTTATTTTAAGGTGAATAACGCTCAAAAACATACAACGACCGACACATTAAAACCAATTTTATCAATGCATTATGGTCAGGGAAAACTACATAAAACCCTGACCGAGAAAATATTACAAGTAAATATAAAACAATATTTAATCTTCACGGGTTGCTTGTTTCTTTAAGTAGGCGTGAAGGTTCCTCTTGAACACCTGTAAATTAAATATTGCAGGAAAGACCGACGGATCTATTTGATTCCACAGAGAGGTGACTCTAGGGAAAAATGAAGATTTAAAATGGTTAGTTCTACATCTGGTTATATCTAAGGCGAAGCTATGTTGCTTTGAACCAAAACGAGTGGGAGCCCTGTTGACAAACGCCGCTGGTATTAGAGATTTAATTTCGGAAGAACAGTGACCAAAATAATATTTGTAAAAAAGCGATAAAGCACCTACTTTGCGTCTGTGTTCTAATGAGTCAATTGATAAAGCAATATTTTTATCGTTAATCATGTGAATAACTCTATTTTGAATTTTATCGAGACATTTGAGATTTGATCTTGGAGCACCACCCCAGACAAATGAATTAAATTCCATAATGGGCCTAACATAAGCCTTGTATAACTTAAGAACTTCTATAGGGGTAAAATAAAAGTTACACCGTCTAATAAAACCCAGATAGTTCTTTCCAAGAAAGATCACTCGAAATGTTTAAGCCCAACATTCTAAGAGAGGACGACCTATTAATTTGAATTCCGATTATTATGGGTGGAACATAATTTTGAATTTTTTTTTTGTGAAAAAAGACACGCTTGGAATTTCTGTGGATTAAATTCTACCCTATTAGATTTGCCCCATTCAATGACCTGGTTAATGCAAGTAAGAAGTGAATTATGCATAATTTGACGAGAGCAAGATAAATGAGAATTACAGTCCTTTTGGCTATTAAACTCAATAGAAGCAGACACTGTAGTATCATCAGCAAAAGAGTGGATATCACATGATGCCAATTTAAAAATATCATTGATATAGATCAAAAATAAGGTAGGCGACAAAGAAGAACCTTGCGGTACACCAGCATTGATTTCATACGAGTCGGATGAAATGCCGTCTAATACTACCTTAATCGATCGTCCCATTAAATAATTCTCTATCCATTTAATTAGAGAACTGTCAAGATTCAGTGACCGTATTTTATTGATCAGGTTTTGATGCCATACTCTATCAAAAGCTTTTGAAATATCTAGAGATATGACACTTGACTCACCATATTTTTCAATACTTTTTTCCCACAAATGAGTTAAATAGGCAATAAGATCACCTGAAGAGCGATTCTTACGAAACCCATATTGAAAATCTGATAAAAGCGCATGCCTTTCGAGATAGTTCATTATGTGAAAATTCACAATAGATTCCATTACTTTAGATAAGGTTGACAACAAAGCAATTGGGCGGTAATTGGAAGGAGAAGTTTTATCACCTTTCTTAGGAACCGGTTGAATATTTGCTGTTTTCCAAATAGAGGGAAAAATGCCAGAGTTTACTGATAATTTAAACAGTTTGGCAAGAGGTTTAGCTAGGGAAAAATGACAGCATTTTAGGACAATTGATGGTAATCCGTCAGGCCCAGTTGCTTTGTATGGACTCAGATTTTTAAGAACTTTAGAAACAACTCGAGTACGAAAATAAATTTTGGGCATAAATGAAGAAACAGTAGTACATGCTGGTGGGGATTGGTTAGGGAGAAAAGGGAGAGTCGATGCGGAAGCAAAGTGAGACGCTAATAAATTAGCTTTTTGAATGGTGGTTTTATAATAGTTATTATTATAAAACAATAAGGGGATAGATGATGTCTTACCGCTAAAATTCCTTTTAACCAAGCTAGCAAACGACCAAAAAGTTCGGTTGTTTGCTTTAGAATCTAATACATTTCGTATTCGATTACGAATTTTGAGGTCATGGTTTAATTTAGACCTGATTATGATAGCATTCGATTTATTACGGGCTATTCTAAATTTAATGAGATTTTCATTAGAAGGATTACTGAGATAATTTAAATGAGCACATTTTTTCTCGGAGATAGCAAACTTACAATTTGCATTAAACCATTGAGTTTTGTGGGGCCGATTTCTTTTATAAAAGCTAGGAATGAATAACTTCATACCTTTTAAAATCACCGAAGTTATAAGCTTGGATACTGTATCAGCATTATTACTTTTAAAACACACAGACCAATCAAAAGAAGAGAAAAATAGATTGAGACTATGCCAATCAGCATCATTGAAATTCCAGATTAACCTAGGTGTACATGTAATAAGCTCCGAAGTAGGTGGGGCAATCGAAAATTTCGCTGAGACCAATGCATGATCAGAAAGACCTAGAGGAGCATTAACATCAATAGAATATTTGTCAGGCATGGTAGTCAAAAACAAATCCAACAAATGAGATGAATGACCTAATATGTCAGGGTACCGAGTTGGTTTGTCTACAAGTTGGACAAGACTATTCATCCCCGCAAACAATTCAACATATTCACCTGTTTGATCTCTTGGTTGAGAAAATCCCAACCAAGTGTCATTATGAATATTAAAATCTCCCAAGACAATCAATTCAGACATTGGAGAGATCTGGTAAATCATATCAATTGAACTTGAAATTATTTCAAACTCGTGACATGTCTCTGCATGTGTTAGATTTGGACTACGGTACAGGGAACAAATAAAAATAGAGCGAGATTGAAATTTAATTTCAATCCACAAAGTATTAAACGCAGGATTGGTACTAGGTGAAATAAATTTGGGTACATTAAAGTGGAGATCATCCCTTACAAAAATAATCACTCCTCGATGTGGAATCAAATAGTCAACACGCGAATAACCCGGACAATTGAAGTCATTTGGATCGCCTAAGTAAGAAACTTGAACTTCACCTAAACTAAGTATGGCAGGTTTGGTTAACTCCAGGTGAGTTAAAATGGAATTAAAGTTAGTTTTAAAGCCCCGAATATTTGTAAAATGAATTTCAAAATAAAAATTCATTTTACAAACGAAAAGTAAACAGAATGACGTAAACAACGTAAACAATGAGAACAATGAAACCAATTTTAGGGACCGAATAAATATGGAGCCCTTGTGCAGCGGAATTCACTTACAGTGACGAGGCCTTCTAAGTGAGTACCGCTACAGAGAACACCGGGTCAGTCCACCAAATAAAATAAATAAAAAAAAACGAAAAGCCTAAAAATATAAATAGAAAATTATATTATGTATTTCACAAAAAACTTATCTGTTTATTTTTTTGCTTCTTGACAGGTCAACGCACACTTTAAATATGAACAATGCGAATTGTTCTTGAATTGATGGCTCCATTCTTCTATCGATTTTTTTTTTTTAATTTTTTATTATTTTGTCGGTTATGAAGACATTTATCAACATTTAAACGATTTTAACCCGCACCATATTGCCGAAGCTTAAGCCATTAAGGGAGATAGATGTCTCTCTAGGCAATATGTTTAATGGAAAAAAAGGTTTGTTCATATTTGCTACAGTTTATTTTATCATTGGTATTCCTTTAAATGTTAAAAAAAAGGTTTGAAAAAAAAGGACGTACATTTTTCTATAACTATAATGCTTCCATTTTATACCAGTTCAAAACGTAACCTATAATAAACAAAACCAGAAGTGTATAAAAATTATGCCTAATCGCATCTTAAACCTCAATCAAAATGTATAAAATGCGAATTACACACAGTAAACCCTCAGCAAATAAAAAAAATCCACCTTAAATGATTTATTCAATTGAATACACAATTGGTTGTTACTATATTACATTCCATATATCCTATAATAAAAACGAAACATTTTTTTTTTAAACCTCTGTAAAATAAACAGATATTTTAATCTTAGGATTTAATCTTAATTCCATTCTCTTAACCTATAAACAGAAAAACATTGTTCATTTATGTATATACACCGAGTATGTATGTCAGTATGTATATGTCTGTGTATAGTAATACAAAAATCCTTAAGCAAAAAAAAAACGATTTTCGAAAAAAGCGAATGATCTGACTTATATTATATTAACAGTCGTTTTAAAACCCCATCCATAACAACAACAACAGGGTAAAAATAAAATATCTTTAAAAACCTAACCTAACTATAATTTGGCATATTATATAAAGTATTATAGCATTTTATTTTATAGCACATTGGTTCGAACTTAGTAAAATCAAATAGACAACAACAACATTATGTATTTGTATTGCTGAAATTTTGAGCAAATAATTTTACGGGTTTTCCAAATTCGTTGCCGCCACTATTTTTTGAATTGAATTGTAATTAAATTTTGTATGGGCTGTATAAGTTAATTGAAATATTTAGTTAAAATATTTAATATAAATACATTATTTTTATTTAAAGATATAGCTTTTCTCTATAAATTAGTTTCTTAAGTTTTTAGGAAAGGCACAATAGACACAACGACCCACGACCATTACTACTAAAAAGAAATAAGAAATAAATATATAAAACGAAGTCTGCTTCATATCGCGCCATCTATTGGCGAACACATTAAATAATTTATAGTAATACATATAGATACTTAAAAAACACATAGAAATATGTAAATATAAAAATATATAAATTATTATCTACTATTATTTTTTAAAATAATTTCTCAAACTAATAAATACAGGGTGGCGCAAAATGAACGATATGGTTTAAATTCTTCATAACTTTTTCATTTCAGTCATAATTGTAATTTTTATTTTTGAAAAAGTAATTATATAAATGACAAATAATTTTGACTTAAACATGAAAAATTATATCGCGCAAGTGGTGGCCATTTTCTGCTTCACAAAAACGTGCTTTTTCCAATACATTTTCCATAACTTTTCGCAGTATTTGATGTGTTATGGCTTGGATTTCACCGCGAATATTGTTTTTTAGCTGAAATATGGTCGCTGGTTTATTCACGTATATCCTTTTTTAATAACCCCAGATTTTTGTTGGAAATAATTTGCATAATTAAACCATTGTTGATAGTTTATCGGCAATGCTTGCCCAAGCTGGATTTTATATGGCCAATATCCTCTGAATTTTCGATAGCCCCAGCTGTGCCGAACGTCTTCTTGTTGATGTTCCTGATCTCTCTCGCACACTTTTCACTACTATAGTAACAAGTTAGTTTGCGATAGGTAACAGTGATGATAGAACACCATCTATAACGGTTACGAGCGATGTGTGTATTTCTCTCCCGTTATTCTATACGTTCAATGTTTTCTTCCGTATATTTTCTGCCGTACGTGGTCTTCCAGTATTCCTTGCGTTTTTTACTGTGCCATGTTGTAGAAAATTTCCAACCTGACAGTTTATTGTTGATGCAGAGGGTAGATTCCGCACATTAAGATAAACGATATGCTCGTCGAGTTAAAACCAATAAACGATTGACCTTTGGTTTTCATAATAAAATTCTATTGTTTTTGTTCGTTCTTCCGTTGTGTACTATTCCATTATAAATTTGCCAAGTTTTTTTTTTTGTAAAATTCTTAAAAAAAAATTTAAAAAAACATATGAATGAAATGACACTACCGGATTGACTCGTTGTTTAGGTAATTGATCCGTGATCTGTGCTATATTCCGAGGACGTGTTCTTGAACATAAAAGGTTCTTGAACATAGGACCAGCGTGAAGTAGAATATTCGGTTATTTGGATATACTTAATAATTACAAGAAGAGCATTATCAAACCTCGTGAAGCCACATCTGCCGGGTTTCCTAAAAAGGGCACATAATACCAATTATCTTGGGATGTCATATCTTGTTTTTGTGAAATGCGGTTTGCGACGTATGAGCATATCGTGTATCGCAATGGAACAGATTTGATTCTATGCAGCATTCTATGCAATAACAAGTTTAACGAAGAAATTCCCATTAGTATCAATGATTTGTAGATAAATGACACACCCGTAGCCGTAATCCTTTTCGGAAGCATCTCAAAACTCATGGAGTTCGATTAACTTTGATGGAGGAGTAACAATACACATTCACATTCAATTTTACATTCCCATACACATTCACATTCACATTCACATTCACATTCACATTCACATTCACATTCACATTCACATTCACATTCACATTCACATTCACATTCACATTCACATTCACATTCACATTCACATTCACATTCACATTCACATTCACATTCACATTCACATTCACATTCACATTCACATTCACATTCACATTCACATTCACATTCACATTCACATTCACATTCACATTCACATTCACATTCACATTCACATTCACATTCACATTCACATTCACATTCACATTCACATTCACATTCACATTCACATTCACATTCACATTCACATTCACATTCACATTCACATTCACATTCACATTCACATTCACATTCACATTCACATTCACATTCACATTCACATTCACATTCACATTCACATTCACATTCACATTCACATTCACATTCACATTCACATTCACATTCACATTCACATTCACATTCACATTCACATTCACATTCACATTCACATTCACATTCACATTCACATTCACATTCACATTCACATTCACATTCACATTCACATTCACATTCACATTCACATTCACATTCACATTCACATTCACATTCACATTCACATTCACATTCACATTCACATTCACATTCACATTCACATTCACATTCACATTCACATTCACATTCACATTCACATTCACATTCACATTCACATTCACATTCACATTCACATTCACATTCACATTCACATTCACATTCACATTCACATTCACATTCACATTCACATTCACATTCACATTCACATTCACATTCACATTCACATTCACATTCACATTCACATTCACATTCACATTCACATTCACATTCACATTCACATTCACATTCACATTCACATTCTCATTCACATTCACATTCACATTCACATTCACATTCACATTCACATTCACATTCACATTCACATTCACATTCACATTCACATTCACATTCACATTCTTATTCACATTCACATTCACATTCACATTCACATTCACATTCACATTCACATTCACATTCACATTCACATTCACATTCACATTCACATTCACATTCACATTCACATTCACATTCACATTCACATTCACATTCACATTCACATTCACATTCACATTCACATTCACATTCACATTCACATTCACATTCACATTCACATTCACATTCACATTCACATTCACATTCACATTCACATTCACATTCACATTCACATTCACATTCACATTCACATTCACATTCACATTCACATTCACATTCACATTCACATTCACATTCACATTCACATTCACATTCACATTCACATTCACATTCACATTCACATTCACATTCACATTCACATTCACATTCACATTCACATTCACATTCACATTCACATTCACATTCACATTCACATTCACATTCACATTCACATTCACATTCACATTCACATTCACATTCACATTCACATTCACATTCACATTCACATTCACATTCACATTCACATTCACATTCACATTCACATTCACATTCACATTCACATAAACATTCACATTAATGTTCACATCATTGTGAAAAAAATTCACATTCACATTAATGGGTTCATTGTGAAAGTTTTTTCACAATTGGACAGTTTTCGTTTGAACTTGAAAAATATTGAACTAATTTGAAGGCCTTACCATTCGGAATACCAGATATTAAATAATAGAATTTTGCCACGTTACTAGGATTGGTATTAAAATAAGGTCATTAAATATACAGCAAAAATCAAGCCAATTTAATTCTGAACCATCAAATTTAGAAAGCTCGATTTCGGTTAATTTGAGGGATACTGCAGTATGAACATTGTTTGCCGATGTATTTTCTGTGAATTTTATTTAAAATAGTGGCTTCAACTAAACCTAACTTATTTTCGAAGTTATCCCTATCACTACACTGAGTAGGGTCTAATCCCTCTGGTTTTTTTATTACCATCGTATTTGTAATAAGTCATGCGAAGACGGTTTAATGCAAACTCTAACTAAAAGTTTTTAAAAGTTGAATTGACTCTATAACGGTCGTATCACCCTCACCATCAGACATTTTAACTAATAATATATTTGATAGATATAAATTATTTTTATAAAAATTAATCGCTTACCTAAATATTTAAAATTGAAATATAATATTATATTTCCATTAACGTATGTAATTTCCCAATGGATAAATTTAAATCCTACGATGTGTATCTATTCTCACGATGTGTATGACGCTGTGTCGTTCTCTCTTTTAAAATTTATTATTTATTTAATTTTATTTAATTTAATTTTATTTAATTTAATTTTTAGTTAATGTGTGTGAGTATGCAAAGGGAAGTGGTGGTTCACAAAAGTTTGATTAATTAATTTGTTGTATTGTGCTGGTTTTGGATTTTATATAAAATGTTTTAGTGTTAAAGGGATCTATTTTGTGATTATCGGAATTAAACTATTGTGATAGGAGTGTGTGTATTATGTAAGGGATTACGCAATGATTATAAATGGAACTCTATCGCTTTTCCCAGAGTACAAGTAGTATTGGCACAATAGTAAAACACCATTTATTAGTTGTTATCATTATATTAAAATCAATAGATTTACAGTTTATTTTCTATACATATTAATTCTTTTATTCAGGGTTTTACAAAATAGGTCATGTTTAAGACATATCTTTTTTTTATTGTAATATCCTTCTCTTTGGTCTAAAATCTGTTGGTTAACAACATGATTTTAGTAAAAATAATTGTGTTTCACATAAGTTTCTCTTCTAATAAATTTAAATTGCGCGTATTTCATTTTTATTACTGTATATTCGTTTCACTCTAACCAATTTAATATACATATGTTTAATAATTTATATGTTATAAGTTATAGTGTTATTTATACTGAGAGTCAAGTTGAAATCGAGTTGCATTGTGATTTTTATTTTTGTGTACCGCAATATGGCGAATTGAGAAAGTTGATTTTTTCGAATCAACGAAACCCGTTTTCTGGCGGAGTTGTGTTTATTTGTGTGTGTGAAACAGTGAAATGGATCGAGAACTCTGTCGTTTTTCCCAGAGAACCAGGTTCCAATGCATGATTATTAATTGTGCATCTTTTATTTTTGTTCTTTTCATTTATGTAAATTTTATTTTGAGTAATTTTCTTTTTGTTGGTGTTATTTGATGACACTAAGAAATTTTTTATATTTTTTTTTATTTTTATTTTTTCCGATTTTGTATTGTGTACTTAATATAAATGTGTAATATGTATATCTGTTTCAACGCTGTCATTGTTGATTTCACGCTGCGTGTTTAAATTATTTTAAATTATGGAAAATAGAGAAAATATATTAATAGATGGCAATAGAGAATATGTTGCGCGGAGATCAAAACCATTATTCACCACTTTGCTCTTAAAACATTTCATGGTTGCATTTTCGTACTGATCCAAATATTGAATTGGGTTTGTACAATGTTTACATGGTCTGTGATTGATTATTTAATTATTTTCGTTTCCTGGGTAATCATAGGGTGTGGGGCTTTGTTAATTTTTAATTCATTAGCATGAAGAATAATGTTCATGTTTGATTTGATCAATCATCCGTGTTCCCAGTTTGATATGCTTGCGAGGCGTATGGACATAGATATCGCTTGCTGGTCGTACGCTTGATTTAGATTATTCAGTTTCGCGATCGGGAGGAGGTTCGCCCAAAGGGTATATTTTTGATCGGTTTTTTCGGGAATTGAAAACGTTTTGGAATATTAGCATATTTTTTCTACTTTACGAAAATGCAGATTATTTCTTTTGTTGAAAGTGGTCTATTCAAGATTTTGATAGCAGGCTGATTTATCTACGACAGGGCACAATAGGGACGATTTGTTTTAAGAATGGCTTGGGTATGTTTCCGCGGGAGGGGGATGTAAATATTAAAATATATAATTATTTTTATAATTTTTATATATTTTATAATTTTATATTTTTTAAAATTTTTATATATTTTATATTTTCATATTTTTTATATTTTTTATATTTTTTATATTTTTTATATTTTTTATATTTTTTATATTTTTTATATTTTTTATATTTTTTATATTTTTTATATTTTTTATATTTTTTATATTTTTTATATTTTTTATATTTTTTATATTTTTTATATTTTTTATATTTTTTATATTTTTTATATTTTTTATATTTTTTATATTTTTTATATTTTTTATATTTTTTATATTTTTTATTATTTATGTTTTGTATTTTTTTATTTTTTTATATTTTAAAAAACTAATTCAATTTATTACAGCCTATGGCTTGCAGAAATTATCCCATTAATGGATTTTTTTTCAGGAAAACTCTGCAAGATTACATAAACACGGTTGCAGATTAGAGTTCCCGATAAGATATGACAAAATGCAGAGAAGTTCATTACAAATGTGATTAGCTTGTGCTAACTAACAGTAGTTTGAATATTGGCTACAGAGAAACCGAACCAATTCTGTAATTACTGACTTACCCTTCCTTTCCCTTCACCACAAACAAAATACTAACAATCGATCGCCTAGGTGTCAGTAATCGGGCCGAATCTGGTATAACTAACATTCCATCCACTCTTTCGGTTTTGTTATATATAACACGGGTGCACGGTGGTGTCCGGCATTCCGGGAGTTCCTAGTTCGTCCTTGTTCGTATACTCTAATCAATCATCAATCAATCAAATAAACGAACACGAAATTAAACGATCAACATTTTATTTATATTTTTCAGTGTTAGGGATCGGCTTGCTGAAGACTTATCTTTATAACGAACAGGAATTAAATTCACCAACACAAAATAGCGACGACTTTTTGTTTGGTTTAATAATATTCACTTTTTTAATTTAATTTCGATGGTTAATTAGTATTATGATGAATAATACTTTGGTTCGACGAACCAAATTGTATCGAGTTTTGTATGGACTGTATTTTGAAGTTAATTGAAATATTTAGTTAAACTATTTAATAGAAAAACATTATTTTTATTTAATTAAAATTTAACTTTATTAAAAAAATATAGCTTTTCTCTATAATTTAGTTTTTGAAGTTTTTAGGTAAGATACAATTAACACAACGATCGTACAACGACTCACGACGATTACTACTAAAAACATATAAACCAATCTGCTTTATATCGTGCCATCTATTGGCGAACACATTAAACAATTTATAATAACGCATAGATACTTAAAAAACATAGAAAAATGTACATATAAAAAATCTATAAATTACTTGTTTGTATCCTTAATCTATTGACATGTTTGTATTTAAATATAAAATTATCCAATACTTATTTTCACTTTTATGTACCTAATTTTCTTTTTTAACATAGTTAATAATTTTTGCTATACAACATTCAGTGTGTTAGGTGTGTCGTATAATAGGGAGAGATTTATGTTCCAACTTTGTTATAAAACCACCAAATGTGTCTAATATACTTCCAAGTGACAACATTCAGGCAACGATATAGAATAGACATCGACTGAATACTAAAGGCGAGTGTAACCAATACACTATTACTTTGTAAATAATTTATATTTATTTCAGATAGTTATTGCCTTCGCCAAAATCACAGGTACATTTTAAAACTTCTCCACAAAAAGACTTTACAGTTACATATATCCATCAATTTTATTATTCTACAACACCGACGATGCAATAAAAATGCAAACTAACATCATAACATATATAAATAAAATAGTTTGTATTATTTTTATTAAAATCATTTCAAAATTAATAGTTTAATTTTCATGGTCTTCTGTATACCTGTACATATATATGTATTTATGAACAACTATAATGACCGTACACTACATATTATTACGATTAGTGGAATATAAATGTTGATATGGATGTATTATTCGCTTTTATCACGTTATGTCATGTGAAAATCCAATAATTCATAATATAATAATATTTTCCTATTTAAAAAAAAAACAGTCTGAAGGTATGTCTATATATATTGTATACACCATTCTACATCATCACTCGTATTTTTACTTTACGGTTCTGGAAAATTATAAACAAAAATATAAATTTTCACAAAAAATAAATGGTAAAAAAAAATTTGTTAAATTTATTATCCTGTGATCCATTAAAAATGCTGGATTTATGTTACTGGCATAGTATATGTTATACAAACATATATTATACGAGTATTAGCCTTGGAAAATTATTAATCTCATCACTAATTTTTACACGATTTCAATATCTTTACTGCTTATCGCAAATAACTCAAATTCATCTTTCTTAATATCATCAAAATATGCCAGATCGTTCCTGATTGATATAAAGGTGTTATATCAATCAATGGTATTAATCCGAATATCCCGGGCAAAAAAATTACTAATCCGATTCTCACCAATTGCATTTTAATTTTTTTTTTTATTATATAAACTAAACGCAACGTTTAAGTCTAATGTCAACGATATCAGTTACATGTTAATTGACATTTTTTATATTAAATCAAAGCCTCCTATATTAAAAAACAATTTATTTTTGTTTTTAATATTGAACGTGCGTCATTTGCTTCGATGTATGTGTGAGCGATGTTATAGCTGAAATGTGCAACGTAATGAACTAAGCGACCTATACTAAGCTATGCTGAAATATTTTTATCGCTTAGCTTAGCTGGAATGTACAACGGGCCTAAGTCCCAAATTTTCTCTTCCTTATTCATCAATATAATCTACTTGTACAGTGATATAATCATTCAAAAGCTTTTCTATTTTTTCTATGCCATGTGTAGCAGCGCTGACTCAGTAGCCTCAGTAGCAGTGATGATTTCATCATTAGACCCAAATTATCTTCCCCTGAAGCATTTTTTGATGTCTAATTAATTAAATTAAGTGATTAAAGTCCAATTCGTGAAGTTCTAAAGGGACATTATCTTGGTGGATGATCACTTTTTCTTCTTCATTTTGTGGCAATTTAATTTTGGAGTGAATTTTTGAAATTATTGTCACATATACCGATGTAAACAATTTTTTTATTTTATTTTGAGTAAACAGTGCTTAAGAGTTTTCTGCATTATCGATGTGTTGTTGTTTTTGTTCCATTGTGAGGAAGCACCCATTTATAAGAAAGCAAATTTCAATGAACAAATGTTGATGCGAACTATCAATTAAGACTACCAATTGATACCTTATGACCTATGCTGTCTTACACCATTTAATTTTTCGAATTTTCATCACAATTTTTTGGGACTAATCAGTAACTTCTTCTTGAACTAACATCTGCCTATACATTTTTTTTAACGTCTGCAAATTTGTGTAGACGAAATCATTGTAAAATTGATACCAGACTATCTTGAATGCACGGGCCAACTAATAGCCAATTGTTTAAGCTGTTTCCGGAACTTGGTTTGGCCGACGCGTCAAATACCACTCTCAACTTTGAGGTGGTACTACTTTCTTTAAGTACTCCATGGTGTGGTAAATAAAAGTGACGCTGGTTATTTATATCTACCTTTGGGATGACCACCATGTGTTTAAGGTTTGCATAATCCTTCATGGACGAGATGTATCTTTCTTTGAATTTCTCGTCTCTTTTGAATCTGCGTTCCATTGCCAGCAAACGTTGAATGGCTAAATGTCTACTAGAACCAATTGCAACATTGAAATCCTTAAATGATAACTTTACCTGGAATCGACCATTGATAATTTTACCGACAGTATCACTAAAAGGTTTTTCGCAAGCTAGTTCTTCTTCTGTAAACTTCGGTTTGAATGGCACTTTTTCAATTTCCCAGAATTTTCTTAGTAAGATATCTAATTTCCACAAGTAAGCTCGTGCCAGACTCAATGAAATTCAAACTCGTTGTTGATGCTTACTTGAACTGTCCGGCTATCACCCAGCCAAAGATTGAGGCTTGGGCCTGTACGACTCCTTGTTTATCTACTATGCGTCCTGCCTTAAGAATATTGAAAAAATGTTCCGATCCAATCAATATATCAATTTGTCCTGGTATATAGAAGTTGGGATCTGCTAGCTCTGATTTTTATAAATGATCAAGTTCAGAAATATCAGTTTCGACCATTGGGAGATGTGATGCCAAATTTTGAACAACAACAGCCTCTACACTTAGACGAGCATTACAGTTACGAATGGCACAAATATCAAGACTTATCAACCCAGTCACTACACCAATACTTGTTGAACCTAGCCTAGTTAGATGAAATCATGTTTTTTCCTTTGGTAAGCGTAGTCGTCTTAAGCACGATTCTGTGATGATCGAAATTTGCGATCCTGAATCCAAGAGGCATCTGTACAATTCTTGATCACCTAGTCCGTTAGTAACATTGACCAACACTGTTGGTAGTAACGCGGTTTTTACTCTGGTTGACTTTTGTGACACTTGATAATTTGTAATATTCATGTCGGTGATGATGTCGTTCTTCTGTTAAGACGATACTGCAATACATATATTTTGACCATTTCACCCATCATTTTGTCTTCGTGACCTTTGTACACTTGCCGTTCACTCTACACTTGAAAACCGGATGGTCTGGGCTCATGTAATTGAAACACCGATTACTGCTTTTCACTAATTTCCTGCGCTCATGAACGTTTAGGTTTTAGAATACAGAACAATCTACCGAATGCGTTTTACCTTGGCATAATGCACAGCTAACATCTGTACTTATATGTACTGATCTTGGTGGATAAACTCGGAACGTGATTGCATGTGTATTTGACTAGAAAGCTTCTAACGCGTCACATCTGCTCGTCATGAATTTTAGGAAGTCGCCAATTTTTGGATATTCCTTGTTTACAGAATGAAGTACCCACAAACCCTTGCTTTCGTCATCTAACTTTGAAACCACCAACAAAATTAGCCACGGATCACGTGACTCGACTTCTGGTCCCATAGCTTTCAATACTTTAATGACTTCATCGCACTGGCCGGTTAATTTACGCAATGACTTAGCCGTTACAACTTTCACCGGACAAATGTCCAGATAAGATTGTATGTATGTATTAATGATGCGTTTCTTTTTTGTCGTACCGATCCTTCAATTTTTGGAACGCTTCCATATAGTTCGCTTCAGTAATTGCAAAATGTTTTAGCAAATTATAGGACCTACCCTTGAGACAACCTTTCAACAACTGGAATTTTTGTGCGGCGGATAGTGACGCATTTTCATGAACCGATTTTGAAGAAAGATCGAAAAAGGATTGCCAATCCTTATAATTGCCATCAAATGGCGGAATATTTGTTCGAGGCAATTTTAAATACATAGTGAATTGCGAAATTGTTTAATTATGTTGCACATAGTCTGCCGTTTCCTTAAAATTGCCTACCCTGATGCGAGCGTTCACTTTTGAAAGTACATCTTCAAATTCTATAAAACTGCTTTCTTCGCTAGGATCCTTTGTGATAATCTTGTCTTCAGCTCAACAAACTTTTGGTAAAGCGACGATGCATGAGAAACACGGGTTTTCATATCTTCGCTCGGCGTGGGATTAATAACGGAATCTGCGAACCGTTGAAGATTTTTCATGGAGTCCATTACTATTGTGAGTTTTTTCTTATAGCTTTCCATTCTTTGGAAGGTTTAATTCACTTTGTCTTTGTCGCACGAAATTTTATAATTTAAAGATTCAATTCACTTTATACTTTAGATTTGTTTCAACGATCCGGGTTGAAGGACCAAAAACGTTGCGGAGCGTATGAATAAAAAATACCTCGAACTTATTCCAACTTTATTTTTTATTAATTGATTTGATTTTAATTTTGAAACACCAATTTAATTAACCTAAGCGACTCGAACTTATCATCACCAAATGTCAATTACCTCAAAGAATATATCCACATCAATGTATATGTCTTTTTGACATTTAAATTATATTACCTATATAATACGCTAAAGTTAAAGGTATGTGCTAATTATATACGAATACGAATGCTTAATAAACGACAATTAATTGACACGCGATTTAAATAGTGTTTAAATACTCCGGCTCGAAGGACCAATGTTCTTATGACATCATAGTCTGGAACATCAACAATCAAAATCTTTTTTGTTTATAATTGTTCCAAAGATTATCAAATAAATATAAATAGAAGCTGCATCAGTGCTAATAATTTCTCTATAAGCCAATAGGCATTTACATATTATTTATGTAATATTACATAATATTTATGTCAATCTTCAAGTAAAGTTTTATTTTTGGTTTATAATCAAATTATTTGATATTACATAATGAAAAGTGACATCTAAAATTTAACATTACAATCAAAATCTTCGAAAATTAGTTTTTAGTACTATAGATCATGTTTTCCGAAAGAGGAGCCACGATCAAAGTATATAGTATATTGTGTTATGCGCAAGAGGCAGCACGATCAAATTATGTAGTATGCCATGTTTTCCGACAGAGGCAGCACGATCTAGTTATGTAGTACCAATCATTGCCACAATAATGTTTAAATTAAATTAATTTTTTAATCAATTTAATTGATCAGTTTGTCGGATTCAATAATTTTTTTTTATTTATAATTTATTGTAGTTCGAAATAACTAACAACAGGAATGATGTTCGATGTTTAGGGCGCAAGCATGTTTTCGGATAAATAATTATCCGCAGGCTAACCATTAAATTGAACACATTTTAAACACGTGACGCCTCAGTCAATTAAATTTCTACTAGAGCACATTCTACTAGAGCACACTAGTTTGCTCCTCTGTAGGTTTTGTATATCTTTTTCGAAATCTGCTCGCTGTGCCCATATAATGCACTTCACTTAGGCGTTTTTCATCTCAGTTGCTGTCAACTGCGTGCTTATGTCAGTTGGGGTTGTTTGAGTGTGTTTATGAATCTCAAAATGTATGCAACTATTCTAAAGATTTTTTGAATTCGAAATTCTCACTCGAGAAGTTCTTCTATCCAAGAATCACCTTGTATATTGCATGCGATATGTAGTGCAACTGATGGCGTCACTGTTCTGTTGGATTCCATTTTATTACTCATCTTCTTTGAAATAAAACTTGTCTTACTTGCTGGCCAAGATGTTTGCGGTTGCCATAACCATTCTGGTATCCATTGATATGATCCAAATTACGTCTCTTCGATTGGCTATGAAAGTCTTCGATTGGCCAAGCTAAAACGATATCCAAGTCGGTCCAGGCAAAATAATCTGCATCCCTGTTTAGTTTCTCTTTGAGTTTTGACATTATTTTCGTTAGTAGGTGAGCGCACAATTCTAGTTGTAGCAATGAAACCTTCTTAATCAAAGTCACTTTCGGTTTTGTGGTCAATAGATGGTTTGTGATGCTTCCATCTTCGTTAATCGTCCTGCTGTATATCACTGAGCAGTAAGCTAGTTTGCTTGCGTCAGGGTATGCGTGTATCTGTAGCTCTTCCCGTTGATTTGTGAATCTCGTATTGATGTTTTCAAAGCACACACAATTACTTACAATCCTGACGCATTCCTTTTCAATTCCATTTGTTAACTTGTCATCCCAATCTCATTTTAGGAACCGCAACTTCTGAAATATTATTTTAATTAAAATGATATATGGTGAAACGAAACCGAGAGGATAAAATGAACGGGAGGCTTCGGAAATAATCTTTCGTTTGGTGATCACCCTTTTTCTTTCGGGCTGTATTTTGACTCACAGGTACTTCTTCGATTATATCACATAACCAGCTTACTTTTGACTTCGGCTGCCTTAGACAAAATCCACTTGTCCTTAATGTGCGCATCATTCTTTCCTTTAATGTAGCAGCTTGTTAGTCATCACCACTTCCTGTTAATATATCATCGACATTAAAAACACTGAGTGTATACTCCGCATAATTTCTTCATCTTCTGTGGCCATCGCAATTTGTTGCATTACTCTAATTGCGAGATAAACTGCTGATGCCAGACTAAAAGTATCCCTAGTGAGCTGGTAACTCTTCAATGTACCAACTGGCTGTTCTCGTTATACAGTTATTTGATATTTTTGGGGTTCTTCTGATAATAAATCTTGCCGTTACATTTTCTCTATGTCGGCAACAATAGCGAGTTTGTTGGTTCTAGATCTAATTAAAATGTCCCATAGTGTTGGCTGCATTGTCAGACCTACCATTAATTTGACTTTCAAGGAGTCACCATTACTTGTCTTCTGTGTTTTCTGTGATCGATAAAGTCCAATAATATTCATATTACAATCAACTAGTTTAATAGCCACTGCCTGACAAAAGTAAAAATCTTCAATTATAACCATCTATTCTATTAGAGCCTACCTTCCTCTTTACAATGAAATAAACATTTATTGATTTCTTTTACAAAATACTCGTTTTTTTTTAAATATAAAAAAGGCAACCTCTTATTGAAAAACCCGTTATATATTATTATTTAAGTTTTTGGTTTCTGTTGGTGCTGCTGCGATGTTTTGCTGTTCTGGTATTTCGTATGTTCTTTTGTTCCTAAACAGGTCGGCAAATGTTATATTTTCAGATACTCCACGTTGTGCCGATTTCATAGGAAACAGTCTCTGTGTGTGTTTTTTATTTCGTTCTTTTGCTTTGCCTTTCCGAGTATATAGCTTCTGCAATAAGTGTCAAATGGATATATCCAAATAACAACCAGGACGGTCGTTCACTTCTTAATGTATGCAATAATTCCAATATCAAATTAAATGCTCCTAATGAACCTACATTCCCAAGAGGAAACTCGGATCTTGATTGGGTTCTATCTAAAAATAAATTCACTCAACCACGAGTCTTACATGAATTTTACTCAGTTTACCAATTGTATTCACAATCCCTTTCAAGATGCAAGCAGAAGCAACAAAAGAATTTCGCAACTACTCCCAAACTGACTGGATGAAATTTAAAATGCATGTCCATCGAAAACTCTCAGAAGATTCTGAAATCTCTACCACTACCTACTCAAATTGAGGAAAAAACGGTCAGGTCAACTAACGTAATCAAATTTTCCATCAAGGAAACTATAAACCTCTCATTCAGAGCAAAGGCAGTTTAAAAATTTCTCCTGAGCTCCAAAACCTCATTAAACTAAGCAAACGAATGCCTCGGCTCTATTATAAATACCCAGGGTATATTTTCCAATATGATTTCCTAAACTAAAAAATTCCGAATTCACAAGCAGAATGTCTAAAATTCCCGGTAATTTTCCGGGATTGAGATGGTCGAAAAAGTAGAATTTGCCAATATTCTTCAGCATCTCAATAAAAGAAAAGCTCCGGGAGACGATTATATAGCCAACTCGATAATTAGAAATCTTCCAGATAAAGCCATATCACAACTTACCGATATCATTAAAGGCATCTTAAAGACAAGCTACTTTCCAGATAGTTGGAAACTCGGTAAAGTTACCCCTCTGCCTAAATCAGGAAAGCCCTCTAATAGTATAGAGCACACTCGCCCAATATCACTCCGAAACGGGATAAGTAAATTGATGGAAATGAGAACCCTACATTCCAGATAGTAAACTGAGGTGATAGTTTCACACATCAAAAATGTTCGAAAAAAAGGTTTTGCAGTTTGCAACTCACTTTATAGATTTTTTAACCACAGATTAAACCCGAATTGTAACATTATATTGAAAAACTGGTTAGCTAGTCTTACATTTATTCAGAGAGAGTTTGTTACTGGTGCACCACGTACAAAAACTAAACAAATCACTTTGTAGCAACAAGAAGTCGGATAAGTTTGGAAATATTTTAATGTCATCTGCAAAGAGAAGACATTTCGCGAACTTGAAGCACTCGACAACATCGTTGATAAACATTATGAATAGAAGAAGGCCAATATGACTGCTCTGAGGCACTCCAGAAGTAGCACGAAAATACCGCGAAAAACAATCGGGAATCTTTACGAACTGCCATCGATATGAAAGATAAGATGTTAACCATCTAACGAGGAGATACTGACACAGCAAGTTCTCTAACTTGGCGATGAGAAAAGCGTGATCGATTTCATCAAAGGCTTCGGCAAAATCATTATAGATTTCGTCGAGTTGGATTTTGGAGTTATAACTACTAAAAAGATCGCCCAAAATGTAACGAACTAAGTGACCGTCAATCTACCAGAAACCAAACCATGCTGAGCTGTAAAAACGATAGGTTTGATGAGAAAAGACAGTACATTATATACCATTGATTCAAAAAGTTTAGGTAAGACCGATAAAAGTGCAATCCCACGGTACTTCGCTACATCATTTCTTTTTCCTAACTTGAAAATGGGACACATAACTGAAATCTTTCAGGGATCTGGAAAAACACCATTCCGCAGGCTTTCACTGAATAATAAGGTAACGTAAGAAGCCAAACTCTCTGCATGGCTCTTGAATAAAATGGGCGGAATGCCATCATGCCCGGGACCCTTATTAATATCAAAATTGAGTAACCGATCGCGAACCTCGTCTACCGTAAATTTGATAAGACTGAAATTGCTATTGGAACTGCTGACGGAGTTACGTGAAGTGATAAAAGATGGCGATGCTGGCTCGTAAACTGAAGCTAATTCATCGACGAAGGGAACCCAGATGTTTTCCTTTTATTGTTAATACATTTCCAAAACGTCTTTGTATTTGCTGACAAATCATCTTCTATCTGTAACATGTAATTATTGAACAAAACCCAATTCAAGATTTTGAACTCCTTGCGAGCGTGAACAAAATCAATATAAAATTTTGATCCATGAAGCCTGTATAAAGTGTGAAGCTTATTGCGGCGTTTCTCGATGTCAACCAGCTTCCGGTTGTACCAAGGTTCACGGAAACGCAACCTGGTCCTAACCAAGGGAACATATCTTTTGACTCCAGCTTTGAGTAATGCGTTGAATGCTGTAACAGAATGGTTGAAATTTTCTATGTGCTGAATAAAATTCCAATCAGCACTATCCAGAAATGTACTCAGAGAAGTGTAGTTGGCGTTACTGAATGATAGGTGGCGTTACTGGTGAATGATAGATGCTCTTGCATCCGGTAACGTTTTCGCATGATAAGACTTCGGAAAATAAAATATTATTCGTAAATATTCGGTTGGCATGTGTAGCTGAAATGGTTGCTCAGTAATCCTACAATGTGATTGCTCTTTCACCATTAACGTCGAACCAAAGAACACCGGAAAGATTAAAATCACCGGTGATCATTAAATGTACCCATGTGGAACATGTAATGTGGAACATGTAATGCGATGATAAACACGAATATACTGCATACCATTATGCGTACGGTGATTAAACTGAAATTTGGATGGCAAGCGATCAATTCGCTGGAAATATTATTCTTTACAGCTATCAATACGTCACCACCTTTAAGGTCAGTGTTGAAGACGTATCTGTCCTTTCGGTATACCATGTTATCAGCTGGAACATATTCTGCTGAATTCATTTTTAAAGTGAGCCACGTCTCATCAATTATAATAATATCGTAGTTATTATCGGGAATGCCCATCCAAAAAGTTTTGGCTTTACCACAAATACTGGATGCATTATAATAGTAACACGAGATGACTCCAGTATCAC
The DNA here is from genome assembly GCA_963556175.1 of Tipula confusa. Classification (NCBI taxonomy): domain Eukaryota; kingdom Metazoa; phylum Arthropoda; class Insecta; order Diptera; family Tipulidae; genus Tipula; species Tipula confusa. The sequence goes on from OY744476.1 coordinate 160,874,694, forward strand.
GGGAAGAAAATGAAGGTGTTACCTTCGCGGAAGATAAAGCTGCGACTGACGTTGTGCGATTTGATGCTGACGTTATTGGGTTGAAGCAATTAACTAAACAACGCTGGGTCAACGACAATCTTAAACGAAACAATATTCAGCCGACTCACATCCTAGTTAACCGAAACAAGCAAACGGCAGTTCAGGTTTTCCTCATTAGCTCCAATTTGCTGGCGTAAAAATTTACATAATGGAACTGATGTAGTAGAGACATTGAACTTAGATGCATATATGAATTTCAGATCCTTAAATACAACAGCTTTAATTGATTCATGAGCGGCAGAATAAAAACCAATGAAACACTAACTTTGAGATATATACACGCGTCTAGGCACTACTGAGGCCGCTGCAACTCTATTATGGAATACGTTAGATGCTTTTAGTCCATAAATCACTTCATCGTAGGTGTACATAATTGTTCTAATGTGTTACGATGTTTGATTATGGATTGGTGGAATTTCAACAAAAATTTTAATAAACGACTGACTACCCGCTATCATATCGAGTCTTCAACTTGCTTAAAGCTTCTATGTAGTTGGCATCGAAGGTTGCGGATTGTTTTGGTTATAGTCGAACCGATAAAAGAGTTTAAAACTAATACCTTCAAAAAAAACATTTTTAAAGGTTGTTCTTGGTGCCACGGTTGCAAACAGTCATGAATTATAATTTTATTAAAAAAAAAAATTTAAAAATTGTGTATTATTAATAATAAATATTTAATTTATTTAAAATAAATTTTCATCATTTTTATTGCACAACTACATAAATAAACTATAAAAAGTTAAACAAAAAATAAAAATGAAAATTATTGTTTTATTTTTAAATTTAAATAATAATTTAATTTTATGGTTTTTATTTTTATAGCAAATTTAATTAAATTTTTTAAAAACAAACAAAAATAAATCAAATTAATATTTATTTAATTTATATCCATCTATAAACATATATAAATTAAATATATAAATATATATATATATATATATATATATATATATATATATATATATATATATATATATATATATATATATATATATATATATATATATATATATATATATATATATATATATATATATATATATATATATATATATATGCATTTGTTTATAGTTTTTAATAAATTATTAATATAAATTATTTTTAAAAATGTTAATATGTATATAAATATAAATTAGATTTTTTTAATTATTAATAATTAAATTTGAATTTGTTATTGAATTTATTACACTAGTTTTTAGTTTTTAGTAAATCGTTTTAGTATTTAACCAAATTTTGTGCAGTGGTACAAACCACGCCATACGTTTTTCACTACAAAACAGTGCCGGCTCTACAATGGATTCAAGAGATGCAAATCGTCCGGGGCCTTTAAAAAGGGTCGCAAAAATAACACATTATTCCGTAATATTTGAACGGACATGGTGCATTCAAATATTTCAGGTCCACCAACATAAATACCGCTAGGCTTGCTATCATATTTGATTATAAATCGTCGCTGTAGAATTAATTTTGTCTATATCCACTTTACCCTATTGTTACGTATGTGAAGTTAGCCCGAAATCCATCCCGAAAAAATGTTGCGCAACTAAAATAGATATGTGTCTTGACTAAATAAGAAAAAATTATACTTAGCCCGAAAAATAATATAAAATAAAGTCTTGTCCAGGGTTGGGCGTTTTACATGTAAAAAACGTTTTCTCCATTTTACATGTAAATAACGTAAATTACAAAAAAAATGTGTATTTTACAAAAATATGTAAATTATATTTAAAAAACGAGAATCCGTCCAGAAATAATTTTAAATATTAAATAAATGATACAAACATTTGTTTATAAGAATAACTTGCATTAGAAAATCCAATTAAACATTTTATTTAAATGGTTAATCATAATTATTTTCAACTTTTAGTTATCTACATTGAGACTATAAAAATCACCTATCCTTCTACAATGCCATCTGTTTACGTCTTAAACTAGTTCTTATATTCGACAAAATAAATAACTAGTGACATAGTGCTACATTTGAATAAACTAAAATAAAATATTTTTAAGAGTGCATATTTCTTTCGATATGTAGCGGAAAACTAATTGCAATTTGACGTTTAATCATTAATAAAATAATTCTCTGCAGTGAAATGAATGAAGTGAATCTATACTCGTTTGACTGGCTTTTAAATTTAAATCTTTATTAATTTCAAACAGGACAGAATCAACCAAATTATCACTACCCGTCTCACCCTCATCAAATAAATGTATGCCTGAAATTACTAGCCCTATTCTATCCATTCGATAAAATGCCTATGCATTATGCCTTTGATGTCCAGTGTAGTAAAGAGGTAGCGAATATGATTATCGAATTTAAGCGTGGAACTGTAGTGAATTTTATTAATTCAATTTAATTTTTCTTACTCTAATTACAATTAATAATTTTTCATAACCTAAGTTTGCAGCAATACCATTATACTAACCTTACCATAGAATTAATACTAGATAAATTGATTAATACATTAATAATTAAATTTGGGAAAAATATTCTTTTTGAAACCCAGCAGTTACCATTCAAGGAATTTCATATGCTAACTCCTCTCACGAAAAACGAAGCGTTCATCAAATTACATTTATTGATAGCAGGTGTCAAGATTTCATTGTCAAAATATTTCTTATCATAGGAAAGTTGCACTTTATTTTACATTTTTACATATGTACAAATATCACAATAAATAAACACAAATACACTACACTGTAATATATAGTAAATTTTTCTTTAATTAAGAGATTTGGTAACAGATGGCGATAATTGTAATGAAAAAGTTGATTTATATTTTACAGTATGTATAAAATAATCGTTTACATTTTACATGTAAAAAACCCAGTAAATTACATTGTGTAATTTACACGCCCAACTGTGGTCTTGTCTATTAAATCATCCCGAAATTTTTCCATATTATAAAAATTGAATATAAAAATATGAATTTATAATATAATATTATTAGTTACGAGTATTTAGTACGATTACGTAGTTCTCACAGATATTGCTAGTTATATTAGAATGTGCCATTTGCATGATACGACTATACCTAATCTACAGCGTTTACCATATAACCATACGATGGGGATTAGGGTAATTTCTAGGCCAATATTCTCAACCATTTATACATTTTATGAAGTATACGACAATATAGGTAACTCTGCAACAGAATAGTAGACATATAGGTAACTCTGCAACAGAAAATATAATTGAACAAAATTCTAATTTGATTCTTAATTCAGATTTAAATGTTTTCTGTAGTGAAAAGGCTGATGAGACATTTTTGATTAATTCACCAGGGCCTCAATTTTGTTGCCTTCTCGAGACTAGGAGACTAGGAGTAATTTATACGTACACTGTGTCTAGTATTCATTTCTGTTCTTGTGTTTTTTCATTTTTTTGAGAAAAAAAACTAGGAGACTAGGAGTAATTTATACGTACACTAGACGCAGTGTACGTATAAATTACTCCTAGTCTCCTAGTCTCGAAAAGGCAACAAAATTGAGGCCCAGAAAAAGCATTAAAATGTATAAATATGGCAACCAATAAAACATCACCTCACTGTAAAACAGCTGACATAGTTGATTTTGATAGTAATTGGGTTTCAAGTGAAAATAATATTTGTAAACCAAACCCATCTAAAAAATTTGTTAGAAAACCGGTTTATCATAAATGTCAGTATACCATAGATATTTCCGATAATATCTGGCAAAAAATATATTTATCAGATGAAAGAGAACTTCAATCCCATTTATATAGATCTATAAGTAATTCTGAAAAGTTAACGCAACAAACTGGATGTCTAATTAAGATAAAGGGGTACGATTTATTAAAGCATCATTTATCAATAAGAACTTATTGCGGCCATAGTACATTAAATCAAAACTGTAAAAAATATAAATTAATCAATCGACATTTAAAACACGGCGTATTTGATGTATTTTCCACAAATGATCCTGTAACGCATCATTCAATAAAATTTAGTCATACCTCAGGTTTTAACCGAGATATTTACAGAAGAAAATTACTGGAGAAATCAGTAGAAAAACTTGTTGAAGATTTAATTACAGAAGAGGGTAGTGATTTTATGCAACATCAAAACACCATACAAAAATGTAAATCTCACGACGTGTTAAGGAAAATAAGATCTGAGGCATTACAATTTAATGATAATAGCTCTGATGATTTCCTGGATCTTGACGAAGAATGGAAAAAGGGGGAACTTAATGATGATAAATATATCCAAAAAATAATACGTCACCTATTCGTTGTCATGACATATAGTAGAATGCAAAATAATATTTTGAAAATAATAAAAGACAATCATAAGCATAAAGATCTACCTGTATATTTAGATGTAACAGGCAGTTTGGTTCGGCCGCCTTTTAACCTTGTTCAAGCATTCTTTATTATGCCCTTGTAGTATCAGCTAGAATATCTGATTCTGATGCTTCCTCGCCATTTCCGCTAACTGATATGGTAAGTTCGAGTCACACAGTCGATTTGATTGGTAGTTGGCTTAGATCTTTCAGACTTTATGTAGAGGCATCTTTTAAAAAATGGCCTGTATTTGATTTGGTAGCCATAGATTTCTCATTTGCTAAATTAAGTTCCGTATTAAATTCATTTAATAATATGGATATCATTTAATATTTAATAACAACTCATAATTGGGTTAATAATAAAGCAAGTCATAAATCAAAAAAATCGGTTGTAAAAGTGTTGTTGTCATTTATCACATACAATGGCAGACGATGTTAATGCACATTACGTCAATATCCAGAAACTTCAAAAATAATTAAATAAATACTGGAATCGATATTCATGACATCAAATTATGAAACCATCAAAGATATTTGGGAATATCTCGTTATTAAATTAAAATCTAAATTTATTCATAATAATGTACACCAAGCATTACGTTCCTTATTTGAATTAATTATTGAAAACGACATGAGCTTTGAAGGAAATAAAGTAATGAGTACCATACCAAAAAATCAAGAGATAACACAAGAACTATATACATCCAGAGTCCATATTTCCAAGACATGAAAATGATTCTGGATTAAGTTTATTCAAATGTGCTTAATGAACAAAGTCATAGGATGGCCGGTAGTTAAACAATTTTCATAATCCTGATTTTTTTAATTTAATTTTAAAGAAGTACGTGACTTATTTACCTTTATGGGGTGGTATTCTGAATGGTGGGGTTAGGCAAAGCAACAGTAATGTTGAAGCAACAGTAATGTTGCTACAATTAAACGTAGGTTTAAGACTTCCAATAGGTAAGCTACCAACAAAAATCGGACGTTTTATTCGAGATATACATGATCGAAATGTGGCAGTTCACAAACAAATAGCTACAGGTATTCCAAAAAGGTTAGTTAAAGAAAATACAACCAAAATATCAAAAATATATACCCAAATGGACAAAAATAAAGAATGCGTAACTCCAAAAAGCAAATCCACTTCCTTCAATTTGAATAAAATGAGAGAAATCAAAACACAATCACCGTCAGCATGAGCAATCGATACTCTTAAATTATTAAGTCAAAATTCAAAGTTTAAAATAGATTATAACTACAATACTCCAAAACAGTCGAGTAAAATTATAAAAAAAGAATAGTGCCTTCGATGATTACTAAATTACCTGGGAAAACATTGCCAGTTTTGCAAAATGGTACAGTATCTTGTGATTATTTTGCACACACTAGTGCATTTGACGCCTTAATTCAAACCTTGGCATCCGCAGTAAATGATTTGGGCATAAGCAATTGTAGCGTGATAGGATGAGTAAATTAATTATCGAGAATATTTTAAAAAATAATTTGAAAAGTGCGTATGTGGTTCGGAAAGAGTTGCTCATTAAAATCTTTGGAGTGCAAGATAACTGCGATTGTAATATTCAAGACATAGCAGGGTATGTGCTCCTCCCTAGTTTAGCAGCTACATTTGAATGCAATCAGTGTGCAACAGTCGTGCAGGAAGAGCGAAATTTTATATTTTTAATATTACTTAGTTACTTTGTTTAGTATTCCTTATAATTTAACAGGAATAGTCAGTTTTGAAAAACTTGGTCAAGGGGATCTGCCTAAAGGTTCAATATCTGGACTCTTTATTAGCTATTGTAAACAATATGATAAATGGGTTAGATATGACGATTTAAAAAAGTATAAAGCTATTACTCGAAATCCCAAAGTTACTATAGTTAACCCTCGTATGGTTATATATACAAAATGCACAAATTAAATGTTTGAGGTCTTTTGGGCGCCAGTCCTATCGCTTGCATCAGAAACGAAGTTTGTTTGAATATTAATTTGAGTTCATTCAAAAAATTAAATAACAATAATTCTAGAAATATGCCGTACAAACTAAAAGATTAAAAGATTTAAAAAGAAAAGTTGCAGATTAATGTAAATCTTATTATGCAAATGTAATATTCCGATATATCTAGCAACCTCTGTGACGTTTTTACAACACTCAATATACATCATACTTCATAAAATGTATGAATGGTTGGGAATATTGGCCTAGAAATTACCCTAATCCCCATCGTATGATTATATGGTACTGGCTGTAGATTAGGTATAGTTGTTCCATGCAAATGGTTTATTCTAATATAACTAGCAATATCTGTGAGAACTACGTAATCGTACTAAATACTCGTAACTAATAATATTATATTATAAATTCATATTTTTATATTCAATTTTTATAATATGGAAAAATTTCGGGATGATTTAATAGAAAAGGCTTTATTTTATATTATTTTTCGGGCTGAGTATAATTTTTTCTTATTTAGTCAAGACTCCTGTCTATTTTAGTTGCGCAACATTTTTTCGGGATGGATTTCGGGCTAACTTTACATTCGTCCTGTTGTTGGGGGATCGCGAATTAAGTAAAACCATTTTTAGGAACCATTTTTAGCCTACATGTACAACTTGATAGGAAAAACATTCTTCCCAAAAATTATAATTTTAACTTAATAAGTTTTGTAATTATTTATATTTAAAAAAAAATTGATTTGTCTATGGCATGTTTTTTGATGATTCTCATCGAAGTTTTGTCTATACAAAATTCATTCTAAACTCTTGCCATTGTAGGTTTTAAGTTATTTTCTTTATTTGCAATGATTTTGAGTAAAAAAAAAATCTTAGGTTAGGTTAGGTCAAGGTGGCTGTCTTAAAGAACGTGGCATAGACACAATTGGTTCGTAGCCTTACCACAACAAATATATTCTACACTCACTACTTACTGGAATCAATTCGAGCTGCTGACGAAGCAGTTGATATCCCTAACACTCATCCTACTGAGGTCTGACAGATCACATAGGAGGCGAGCTCATAAAAATTTCAGCTTGTATCGAGCCAGGCTAGGATAGGTGCAGAGTAGATAGCTTCCTTCTCTTTTTCATCTAAACAACTTCTACAGTAATCATGCAAGAGAACACCCAGTTTACTCGCATGCTTACCAATGAGACAGTGTTCAGTAATGACACCCACGATTACGCTAATATTACACCGATGCATGAATATTAGTTAGTTAGACCTGATTATGTCTATATAGGCTAAATTTGCCGAGTAATTGCACATGAGGTACAATTTGCCCATCTACTGTTTGTGAAGCTTCTTCCTTTAAGAGTAGTATACACATGGCAAACGATCCATCTGTATCAGCGTGACATGGTAAAATGCGACAGAAGATAAGATTAACCCATATGAGATTAATGTTGAACGGTTCTGCCATCTGGTTAAGAGATGAAAGACAGTTCCGGGCTACTTTCGACGTGATCAAGCCTGACTGTAGACTTTAATGGCAGCCTGACCGTCCGTCAGTGTTAGGGATTTGTCAAGATCCCTAAAAGATATTGCTTTATAATTTATCTAGTCTAAGGCTTCTTTGATTGCGATTAGCTTCACCTGAAAGGCACTTCAGTGATCAGGGAGGCGAAAAGAGATGTTTAAATAAAATTATTTGCAGAACACACCACAGCCCGTCCTGCTCAATTATCGATCCATCCGTAAAGAAGTTAATCTTGACGGTGTTCAGTACTGCTTCGTCCACCCAGTCCTCTCTGGAGGGAATAACAGTCAGAAATTTATCTTTGAGGTATAATTTCGGGGTGGTATAGTCAATGACTTTGGGTATAGACTTATTCATTAGAATAGATAATTGTTCCTCATTACTATAGGTCCACAGAGAAATTGATTTAAGCCTAATAATACACTAATACACAGGCAGACTGTTCTTTGACCCTTCATCAGTAGCTTTTGTTTGCCACTATATTTAGAGCTAGCCACCAAACTATAACTCCATACAAAACAGGTTTAAAGAGAATTCTTTATATCGAGCTATTGTTCAATAAGGCCTAAGAGGGAGTGCAGGGCAGTTTCACCGTTTTCCCCTTGCAGTATGCATGCTGAGATGCTGCTCACTTTACCGGCTCGATTGGCCCTCTAATATAACCATCTATTGGTCTCTCTAGAGTTTTCAAGAAGATAAGCTATTTGACCTAAGGTCTTTTGGATCGCAATGAGAGCGTTTAGGTATAACAAAAACCAGTCCATTTGTTTGGAACAGGACATAGTTCCAACTTGCTTTTAAAAATCACTTCAAGCCAGAGAACCATTAAGTCACTGGTTTGTTGGATGTCAGAAGTAATAATGCCATTTGGACCTACTGACTTAAAAGGTTTAAAACTGTTGACAAGTAGATACAATTTTACTTAGCCTAGCTACCTAAAAGGACTCCTGTATGTTATCACAGAACAGTCTTCAAGTTTTGCTTTTGGCACTTCATAATTCGTATTTATATAATTTGAGAACTTCCTTATAGGAGTCCCAGTCAACTCCAGCCTTTCTTCTCTTCGCGATTTTAAAGAGATTTTGCTCCCTCGACCAACATGGTGGACGAGATTTGCCTTTAACAATTTAACATTTAGTTTAACATTTTGACAAGCTTAAGATAACTTCATTCAAAGCATTGAACATCCTGTCAACCAAGACATACAATTTCTGTGTAGATTCAGGAGATTTAGGGACCAATTCTGTTAAGGAGCTACCTAAAATTAATCTGACGGTTTCCCAATTGGTCCTTCTTCTATTACTAAAGGTTGGAGTTTTAGAATGTTTCAAATCTAATCCAAATTGTAGAAAGAGCCATGATCAGAAAAGGAGTGTTCTTATGACAATTTCCAATTAACTAATTTGTTTGAGATGAATTTTGAAACAAGGGTAATGTCCAAAACTTCCTGTCTATTTCTAGTTATAAAAGTGGGCTTACAGCCAGATAGAAAGGTTAGTACTTAGAAAGTAATCAAGGAGGGACTCACCTCTCTTGTTCGTATTGGTGCTTCCCCAGATCGCGTGGTGTATATTTGCGGCGAATCCGACGACGATTCCGATCTTACGTACCTGAGCAGCCGTAAATAAGCTGCGTAGATTATACAGAGGAAAGATTTCTCCATCTTACGGTAAGTACGCTGAGACGAGCCAGAGATTCTGGTTGCTGACCACAATAGTGGACCACATCTGCAACGCTATAATTGGCAAGCCGAAAATTTTTTACTTTGTTCTTTGCTAGAATGGAAGAACGAATCCTACCTTCAACCTACACAAACAGTAATTTATAGTTACCAGCTCTAAGTCTAAGAACCCTATCCATATTGATCCCTGGTTCTTGAACTAAGACGACATCAATGTCATCCTTTATTACTTTGAGCATATGAGCCGTGGTCATTCATTGATCCGAATAGCTCGTTAATCAGATTAGACTCCTTTAATTTTTTCGTTTCCACAGTTTGAGACTGCTCGTCTAAAGTTCAAACATCCGCAGCGAAAGTTCCGTGCAATGTGGCAGTTCCCCCAACTGATTCTGAAGCACTTGACTTAGCAGCCCTATCCTTCTTATACACTTTTAGCATGACAGCGCCAAAACCATAGCTAATTAAACCACCCGTCTTAGCCAGCACTACCAGAGATTCGTTGCTAATTATAATTATAGCCGACATGTAATCATTTGTCCTCCATCTTCCATCCTTATCAGTTCCATAATCGTATTTGGATCAGTTGACTCAGCTGGAATCCATGATCGAGCTCTTGGCCTACAAGAGATATCCTCAGGGACAAGGACTTCTAATTAAGCTGGAGGCAAAATTTCACCTAGGCTACTGATCGACAGAGACCTTAGATGGACACAACCTATCAACTTGACATGGTCCCTGTACCAACCACCGTCTCGACATGTACGAGTAGCCCCAGGGTTTTCTTTCATTTTTTCAGGAAGAAATAGGCAAGAGCCTTTCCTACCTTCCTGTAATAAGCGAGAGTGATACTACCATTCTCTTGTGCTCTATTAATAACCGCTACAACCAGCGGATTCTTGAGAACCTTGGTAAAAGAACTAGTTGGAGTTGCCTGCAACTTTGACTTTTGAGCGGTTTTTGAAGATTCATTCAAAGATCCCTGTCTTTTGGACAGAGAGCTCCTGACTTCGGTTCTACAGTTTTAGTAACCCACTTCAGTGTGGCTCTGTCGTTATCCGTCCTATCCACCAACGGAATTGTTTCTAGCCTTTTTAGGGCTTTCCATGCTTTACTTTTAGCATTAAGGGTTGGTTTGAATGGACTTGCATTATCGGTGCATATGTCCCTTTTCCTAAACGTGGTTAGATAAGACCTACAAACCTGATTCTCTACTTTTGGAGTTTCTAGATTTTAAGAGTCCCGGCCCCTATATTATTATTCTTAACTTCTATTTAAGTCCCATGAGTAGCGGAGAAAAGAATGTCTATCCTTGCAGAGATCCACAATGCAAGCGAAATACATCTGGAGGTCACCTGATATCCAGAGGCGTAGGTCAGGACTGGGCCACTTGAAAGGGTCCCAGCCAGGTTGAACATAAGCACGGGTCATACCTTAATTCGGCCCTTAATTTATAGTGCTAAACACTTGCAGCTAATATTTAGCCGATGTTAGTCATTGACCTTAGTCGTTGTCCGGGCGGTACTACTTGGAGGTATATTCGATACAATTGGCGGACTCTACGTAGTTGCAACAATGAAGAATGAGTCACAACTAGTTGCTATCCTTATACATTGCCTACCCTATTGAGTCACTACCACTCTATTCTATGCTATATATAGATACAATGAAAAAAATTAAGTTCTCCGAAGCTTTTCCTGATTTAATCGATCAAACCCTGATGAAATAATTAGCACTGGCTGGCTTCATTGGAAATTTCACGAATTCGAACTAATTCCAAAAACCACAAAGCAAACCGCACCAGAATATGTGTGCCCAATAAATAAACTTTCAGTATATAAGTCTTAATTATTAAAAAAAAACGAGATTCGTAACTGTTGATCTACCTGATAAAAAACCATGTTGCTCGGCACAGATAAATTGTCGGATATGGAACAATAAAATCCTGATGACCATATGGATTCAAAGACCTTAGGCAGGACGGATAATGGTGGTACATTGTGATACCAAAGCATCGTACTCCCCTTTCACCTTCATTTGAACCATTCAGAGCTACTTATGTAGCGTAAGATATCTCGTACATTGCAGTTATCGAGATCCATAAGGCCGTCGAAACAATACTTGCCCAGATGTTTGTACCTCCTGTAAGCAAGCACCGAGCATAAGCAGAGGAAGTGACTCACAGTCTCTTCCTCCTCCTCATCCATACAGCTACTACAGAAGTCATTTGCCATTGGCACAGGTCTCCTCGCATGCTTCCGAAGAGGCAGTGTCCTGTGAGCACCCCTATGGCTATTCTTAAGTTAGGTCTACGTAGCGATAGTAGTGTTTTGGAGTGCTTCAAGTACAGTTTCGGCCAGACTTGCCGCGCTACATTACATGTTAGGGTGTTATTCCACCTATTCTGTGCCGAGGCTATCGCCTCATTTAGCGCCATAAAAAATGCTGCTATAGGCTTTTCCAGATTTGCCCTATCCGGTTTCAATTGGAAAGTTGAACCTTTCCTTGCCAGTTCATCAGCCCTACAGTTCCCCAAAACGTCCGAGTGACTGGGGACCCAGACTATCCGGATATTGAAATGCTCACCTATCTCGTTAAGAGATGAGTGGCATTTCAATGCCACCACAGACATCAGAGAAACTGATTCCACCGACTTGATTGCCGCCTGACTGTACACTTATATTATTATATCCCTTGTGGAAATGATATTATGCATCAACCAAGTCAGCGCTTCCTTAATCGCTACCACCTCTGACACTGCAGTGAGCAGAAAGACGAATGGATATATTCACATTTAATTTGTCACAATAGACTCCATCTTCGACTTTGCCGCGTAGCTTGGAGCCGTCAGTGTAGAATTGTAAAGTTCCAGTTTCCGTTGTTGACTTGTTGTCCCAGGATTCCCTTGAGCAGATAAGGCTCCGAAAGCTTTTATCAAAGCATACAATCGGTATTGTGTAGTCACTATTCGCCAAGTCTTCCTTAAGTGAACTGCCAATCGTTGAGTGGCCCATCTGTAGACATTTCCACTTAAACACGGCTGAGAGTCGTGCAGTCGTAGTTGCCACTCCCTGCTTACCAAAACTATCGACAGGAGGAAGGTAGAGCTTAGCCTACAGATCACGTGTAGGGGTTGTCCTCAGTACCCCGCTTATAAGCAAGCAGGCCGTTCTTTGTACCTTCTCTCTCATATTTTTATAAGTTTTCTTGTCTAGTGCTGGCCACCACACATTCATCTCATACATCAGAATCGGTCTGACTACAGCGATAAAGAGCTAGTTTACCAGCTCTGGTTTTAGACCCCATCTGTTAAAGAAGGTGTTCCTACATGAGTACAGAACCATGGTAGACTTCTTTACTCTCTCTAAAATATTGGGCTTTTAATTTAGCCTACTGTCCAAAATTATGCCCAGAAATCTTGCCTTATCAGTAAGGCACCAGTGCCGTGCCTTTTAAGGTAGGAGGGGCGACTACCAGAATTTTATATTTGTTGGTGAAAATTACAAGCTCTGTTTTGGATGGATTTATACCCAGCCCATATTTGCTAGCCCATTTTGTTATTAAGATCACGTGTTGCAAGACCTCCCTAATCGTGCTTAGGTATCTACACGATCGTTACGTCAACTGCATACGCTATCACCTCTATTCCTTCCCTCTTCAGTTCCAAAAGTAATCCATTGTTTCCTATGTTCCAGAGAAGAGGTGATAGGATACCACATTGCGGAGTTTCTCTAACTACTCACCTCCTAATGGTGGATTCCCCTATCTCCGCGTTAACAATTCTGCATTTTAACATTTGATTTATCAACCTCCTTAAGGGGTAGTCCACATCTAAAAAAGACAGTCCTTCCTGAACGGCCTCCATCCTGACATTGTTAAAGACGCCCTCTATATCGAGGAAGGCTACCAGACCGAACTCTTTCGAGTGGATTGATTTCTCAATTGTTCGTATTTATAATATAAATACACATAGTACTTCCATGTTATGTTAGCCTCAATGACATGCTAGATGCCCTTACTGATATCGTTTAAAAATAATCAAAATATGTTTATATGTATAATCGCCTAAATGTCATGCATTTATACTATATTGTGAAGATATTCTATCGTCGCGACATCTGGAACTACAAACTGTTGGTAAACTGTTTTTTTTTTAATGATGGTAATACTATGTGTATTTATATTATGCTGTGTTTCGTTCTTTCAGAAGATATTAAAAACATGCAAAATCATTAACTGGTCACCCTATTAACGAACTCATTATCTGATCACGCAAGTCTTAAATTTACGCTACAACCGTATCATGGCATTGATAATTTATCGAAATTAATCATGACTTGAAATTTGTTATCAGTATAAAGTCTTGTCAATAAAAATAAAAAAATCAACCAAAAATTGGTCTGTCTGAATTGTGATCTTGAACTAAATAAACGTATAAACATGGAACGTTGGGTTGGAAAAATTGCTGTTGTAACAGGTGCGAGTTCCGGTATTGGAGCTGCAATTGTCAAAGATTTAGCTAAAGCTGGTGTCATCACTATTGGATTGGCACGGCGGAAGGAACGTATCGATGAAATTATAGCAAATTTACCTGAAGATGCTAAAAAAAATTTGCATGCCTTAAAGTGTGACGTGTCGAAAGAAAGCGAAATCGTTAGTGCATTCCGGGAAATTGAACAAAAATTTGGCGGTGTCGATATTTTGGTGAATAATGCAGGTGGCGGTCAATTAATAATGACCGTTAGTCCTGGCAACAGTCAAACAATATACGACACGGTTAATACAAATTTATTAGCAGTGGTTTTTGCAACTCGTGAAGCTGTTCAGTCAATGCAGAAGCGTAAAGTCGATGGACACGTGATACACATAAGTAGTATTATGGGGCATTCCATACCATTTATACCTGGGGTTCCATCAAGTAATGTGTATGCAGCTACAAAACATGCGGTGAGAGCACTAACCGAAACACATCGGCAAGAGTTTATTCATTTGGGAACCAAAATTAAAGTATCGGTGGGTGTTATAATTGATAATTATAGTCGAAATGTAATATAACTACAATTATTTTTTCTATTAACTATACAGAGCGTCAGTCCAGGATTCGTTGACACGGAAGGTGTTCCTGACGATATTAAACAACTTTCAATGCCTATACTGAAGGCAGAGGACATATCAAATGCCGTATTATACGTACTCGGAACTCCTCCCCACGTTCAAGTGCATGATCTCATCATAAAACCAGTAGGAGAAGCAATGTAGACACCTTAAATTGAGTTTATAATAAACAACCATAAAAAGAAACAAGTTTTAGTATCAGTTTTAGTTTAGCAAAGGGCTAACCCTTTATAAATTTACGAAGTTCATTGTATATTCAAAACAACACGTAAAAGTGGCCCGATTGCGTTCGGACCACTATTACGTTTTGTATTGGACAATTTATGTAAATTCATAATTTTGTGGGCTAACCCCTGTTAATTACCCAAAATCGGTTTTTCAAAAATCGGTAAAACGAGAAACCCTGGTATCGAGGGCTCAAAAAGTAAGCAGAACCTAAATAACCAAAAAAAATATAAAATACTGCTCGAACAACAAATTTCATGCAATTGCGGGTTATATTCTCGCTCAAAATTTATGAATTCGTTGAAAAAAAACTCAATCGGCCTTACATTTCAACTACCAAAATAGACTTGTCACAGCGAATTTGGTTTGGAAACAGGTTCAACTCAAGACGTTCATCTATTACGGACTGTACCAAAAATGCTAATGAAACCGGCTCACACCAGTAAATTTTTTATTAAATAAAAAATTCATGAGATTAAGGGTTAAATTAATATAACATTTGCAAAAAAAAAAAAAAATTTAGTACTAAATACACTGTAAATATTTACTTTTACTTGTTCTATACCAAAGACATCTACCTAACAAAACTTTAAAAAAAAATTTTACATTGCACTCTGTGATTTAGTAGCAAAACCGTCCAACTAAACTTTATTATTATTTTTCGTTACAGCTCTTCGACACAAGAATCGCTGGCTTCGTTGAAATGATTTTTATTATTGGATCTATGTTACCGACTTAATGTATGTAAGTACTTTTTTGATTTATAGCACAGAAATAAACCTAAAAAAAAAAATTTTTTGTTTTGTACATTGCATTCTGAATTTAAGTAGCGAAAACATCCTACTAATGGTTTTGTTCTTTTCGTTACAGCTGCTTGACACCAGAACCACTGGCTCTGTTTAAATGAAATTTTTAATATGGGATCATTCTTATCGACTAAGTATCAAAACTTAAAGCCGCAAGCCGGTGTGGATCACTTAATTTAATTAAAAATTTTCCAGTTACAAGTAATTTCGGAATATATCCTCTAAAACACATTCATGGAATATTTTCGGTGCAGATGATGCCTAGAAACAAATCATACGAGTCAATTTAAATAAATCAACTGTAATCATATAAAGCGAATAAAATAATTGTAGTTACAAATTAGAACGTTAAAACATGGCTATTTAATGATTAAAATTTCCAGATATTATAAGAAATGGGTGTTTGTCGAATTTATTGATACGTCATTAAAAAAAAAGTAAATATGTTATCAAATTATATTCCCCACACACACAAATTATGATACGAAAGTGTTCCTGAAAACAATAACAGATAACATTGCACTGATCCCTATTATTTAAATAATTCATCCGAAAATTACCAAGGGATTTTGCGTCGTCTTTTTCGAAACACGAAATATTGACCCGATTATGATGAATATACTTTTTAATATTGTTTGGTGTCTGATATTTAAATAAAATATCACAGATTATAATCAAGCCACTATTACTCGTTATATTGAATCTACAATCAAATTCGAAAATTCGCAAAGGCTAACCCCTTTGCTTATTTTTTTAGAGGCAAATTTTTTATTGAAATGTTTATATATTTTGTAGTAGTTTCTATACTGATGGCCAGAGCTTTCGATTAAGGTATCACTCATCACAATCGGACCACTATTACTCGTTTTATTGAATCTACAATCAAATTCGAAAATTCGCAAAGGCTAACCCCTTTGCTTATTTTTTTGAAGCCAAATTTTTTATTGAAATATTTATATATTTTATAGTGGTTTTTATACTGATGGCCAGAGCTTTCGATTAAGGTATCATTCATCACAATCGGACCACTATTACTCGTTTTATTGAATCTACAATCAAATTCGAAAATTCGCAAAGACTAACCCCTTTGCTTATTTTTTGGAAACAAATTTTTTATTGAAATTTTTATATTTTTTGTAGTAGTTTTTATACTGATGGCCAGAGCATTCGATTAAGGTATCATTCATCACAATCGGTCCACTATTACGTCTTTTATTGATCTACAATCAAATTTGAAAATTCGCAAAGGCTAACCCCTTTGCTTATTTTTTTGAAGCCAAATTTTTTATTGAAATGTTTATGTTTTTTGTAGTAGTTTTTATACTGATGGCCCGGCTTTCGATTAAGGTATCATTCATCACAATCGGTCCACTATTACGTGTTTTATTGATCTACAATCAAATTTGAAAATTCGCAAAGGCTAACCCCTTTGCTTATTTTTTTGTAGCCAAATTTTTTATTGAAATATTTATGTTTTTGGTAGTAGTTTTTATACTGATGGCCCGAGCTTTCGATTAAGGTATCATTCATTACAATCGGTCCACTATTACGTCCTTTTTGAGCTACAATCAAATTCGAAAATTCGCAAAGGCTAACCCCTTTGCTTATTTTTTTGAAGCCAAATTTTTTATTGAAATGTTTATGTTTTTTGTAGTAGTTTTTATACTGATGGCTCGAGCTTTCGATTAAGGTATCATTCATCACAATCGGACCACTATTACGTGTTTTATTGATCTACAATCAAATTCGAAAATTCGCAAAGGCTAACCCCTTTGCTTATTTTTTTGGAGCCAAATTTTTTATTGAAATATTTATATATTTTATAGTGGTTTTTATACTGATGGCCAGAGCTTTCGATTAAGGTATCATTCATCACAATCGGTCCACTATTACTCGTTTTATTGATCTACAATTAAATTTGAAAATTCGCAAAGGCTAACCCCTTTGCTTATTTTTTCGGAGCCAAATTTTTTATTGAAATGTTTATGTTTTTTGTAGTAGTTTTTATACTGATGGCCCGAGCTTTCGATTAAGGTATCATTCATCACAATCGGTCCACTATTACGTCTTTTATTGATCTACAATCAAATTCGAAAATTCGCAAAGGCTAACCCCTTTGCTTATTTTTTTGAAGCCAAATTTTTTATTGAAATGTTTATGTTTTTTGTAGTAGTTTTTATACTGATGGCCCGAGCTTTCGATTAAGGTATCATTCATCACAATCGGTCCACTATTACGTGTTTTATTGATCTACAATCAAATTCGAAAATTCGCAAAGGCTAACCCCTTTGCTTATTTTTTTGAAGCCAAATTTTTTATTGAAATATTTATGTTTTTTGTAATAGTTTTTATACTGATGGCCCGAGCTTTCGATTAAGGTATCATTCATCACAATCGGTCCACTATTACGTCCTTTTTGAGCTACAATCAAATTCGAAAATTCGCAAAGGCTAACCCCTTTGCTTATTTTTTTGAAGCCAAATTTTTTATTGAAATGTTTATGTTTTTTGTAGTAGTTTTTATACTGATGGCTCGAGCTTTCGATTAAGGTATCATTCATCACAATCGGACCACTATTACGTGTTTTATTGATCTACAATCAAATTCGAAAATTCGCAAAGGCTAACCCCTTTGCTTATTTTTTGGGAGCCAAATTTTTTATTGAAATGTTTATGTTTTTTGTAGTAGTTTTTATACTGATGGCCCGAGCTTTCGATTAAGGTATCATTCATCACAATCGGTCCACTATTACGTCCTTTTTGAGCTACAATCAAATTCGAAAATTCGCAAAGGCTAACCCCTTTGCTTATTTTTTTGAAGCCAAATTTTTTATTGAAATGTTTATGTTTTTTGTAGTAGTTTTTATACTGATGGCTCGAGCTTTCAATTAAGGTATCATTCATCACAATCGGACCACTATTACGTGTTTTATTGATCTACAATCAAATTCGAAAAGGCTAACCCCTTTGCTTATTTTTTTGGAGCCAAATTTTTTATTGAAATATTTATATATTTTATAGTGGTTTTTATACTGATGGCCAGAGCTTTCGATTAAGGTATCATTCATCACAATCGGACCACTATTACTCGTTTTATTGAATCTACAATCAAATTCGAAAATTCGCAAAGACTAACCCCTTTGCTTATTTTTTGGAAACAAATTTTTTATTGAAATATTTATGTTTTTTGTAGTAATTTTTATACTGATGGCCAGAGCATTCGATTAAGGTATCATTCATCACAATCGGACCACTATTACTCTTTTATTGAATCTACAATCAAATTCGAAAATTCGCAAAGACTAACCCCTTTGCTTATTTTTTGGAAACAAATTTTTTATTGAAATTTTTATATTTTTTGTAGTAGTTTTTATACTGATGGCCAGAGCATTCGATTAAGGTATCATTCATCACAATCGGACCACTATTACTCGTTTTATTGAATCTACAATCAAATTCGAAAATTCGCAAAGGCTAACCCCTTTGCTTATTTTTTTGGAGCCAAATTTTTTATTGAAATATTTATATATTTTATAGTGGTTTTTATACTGATGGCCAGAGCTTTCGATTAAGGTATCATTCATCACAATCGGACCACTATTACTCGTTTTATTGAATCTACAATCAAATTCGAAAATTCGCAAAGACTAACCCCTTTGCTTATTTTTTGGGAACAAATTTTTTATTGAAATTTTTATATTTTTTGTAGTAGTTTTTATACTGATGGCTCGAGCTTTCGATTAAGGTATCATTCATCACAATCGGACCACTATTACGTGTTTTATTGATCTACAATCAAATTCGAAAATTCGCAAAGGCTAACCCCTTTGCTTATTTTTTTGGAGCCAAATTTTTTATTGAAATATTTATATATTTTATAGTGGTTTTTATACTGATGGCCAGAGCTTTCGATTAAGGTATCATTCATCACAATCGGTCCACTATTACGTCTTTTATTGATCTACAATTAAATTTGAAAATTCGCAAAGGCTAACCCCTTTGCTTATTTTTTCGGAGCCAAATTTTTTATTGAAATGTTTATGTTTTTATAGTAGTTTTTATACTGATGGCCCGAGCTTTCGATTAAGGTATCATTCATCACAATCGGTCCACTATTACGTCTTTTATTGATCTACAATCAAATTCAAAAATTCGCAAAGGCTAACCCCTTTGCTTATTTTTTTGAAGCCAAATTTTTTATTGAAATGTTTATGTTTTTTGTAGTAGTTTTTATACTGATGGCCCGAGCTTTCGATTAAGGTATCATTCATCACAATCGGTCCACTATTACGTGTTTTATTGATCTACAATCAAATTCGAAAATTCGCAAAGGCTAACCCCTTTGCTTATTTTTTTGAAGCCAAATTTTTTATTGAAATATTTATGTTTTTGGTAGTAGTTTTTATACTGATGGCCCGAGCTTTCGATTAAGGTATCATTCATCACAATCGGTCCACTATTACGTCCTTTTTGAGCTACAATCAAATTCGAAAATTCGCAAAGGCTAACCCCTTTGCTTATTTTTTTGAAGCCAAATTTTTTATTGAAATGTTTATGTTTTTTGTAGTAGTTTTTATACTGATGGCTCGAGCTTTCGATTAAGGTATCATTCATCACAATCGGACCACTATTACGTGTTTTATTGATCTACAATCAAATTCGAAAATTCGCAAAGGCTAACCCCTTTGCTTATTTTTTTGGAGCCAAATTTTTTATTGAAATATTTATAAATTTTATAGTGGTTTTTATACTGATGGCCAGAGCTTTCGATTAAGGTATCATTCATCACAATCGGACCACTATTACTCGTTTAATTGAATCTACAATCAAATTCGAAAATTCGCAAAGACTAACCCCTTTGCTTATTTTTTGGAAACAAATTTTTTATTGAAATTTTATATATTTTTTGTAGTAGTTTTTATACTGATGGCCAGAGCATTCGATTAAGGTATCATTCATCACAATCGGACCACTATTACTCGTTTTATTGAATCTACAATCAAATTCGAAAATTCGAAAAGGCTAACCCCTTTGCTTATTTTTTTGGAGCCAAATTTTTTATTGAAATATTTATATATTTTATAGTGGTTTTTATACTGATGGCCAGAGCTTTCGATTAAGGTATCATTCATCACAATCGGACCACTATTACTCGTTTTATTGATTCTACAATCAAATTCGAAAATTCGCAAAGACTAACCCCTTTGCTTATTTTTTGGAAACAAATTTTTTATTGAAATTTTTATATTTTTTGTAGGAGTTTTTATACTGATGGCCAGAGCATTCGATTAAGGTATCATTCATCACAATCGGACCACTATTACTCGTTTTATTGAATCTACAATCAAATTCGAAAATTCGCAAAGACTAACCCCTTTGCTTATTTTTTGGAAACAAATTTTTTATTGAAATTTTTATATTTTTTGTAGTAGTTTATATACTGATGGCCAGAGCATTCGATTAAGGTATCATTCATCACAATCGGACCACTATTACTCGTTTTATTGAATCTACAATCAAATTCGAAAATTCGCAAAGACTAACCCCTTTGCTTATTTTTTGGAAACAAATTTTTTATTGAAATTTTTATATTTTTTGTAGTAGTTTTTATACTGATGGCCAGAGCATTCGATTAAGGTATCATTCATCACAATCGGACCACTATTACTCGTTTTATTGAATCTACAATCAAATTCGAAAATTCGCAAAGGCTAACCCCTTTGCTTATTTTTTTGGAGCCAAATTTTTTATTGAAATATTTATATATTTTATAGTGGTTTTTATACTGATGGCCAGAGCTTTCGATTAAGGTATCATTCATCACAATCGGTCCACTATTACGTGTTTTATTGATCTACAATAAAATTCGAAAATTCGCAAAGGCTAACCCCTTTGCTTATTTTTTTGAAGCCAAATTTTTTATTGAAATGTTTATGTTTTTTGTAGTAGTTTTTATACTGATGGCTCGAGCTTTCGATTAAGGTATCATTCATCACAATCGGACCACTATTACGTGTTTTATTGATCTACAATCAAATTCGAAAATTCGCAAAGGCTAACCCCTTTGCTTATTTTTTTGGAGCCAAATTTTTTATTGAAATATTTATATATTTTATAGTGGTTTTTATACTGATGGCCAGAGCTTTCGATTAAGGTATCATTCATCACAATCGGACCACTATTACTCGTTTTATTGAATCTACAATCAAATTCGAAAATTCGCAAAGACTAACCCCTTTGCTTATTTTTTGGAAACAAATTTTTTATTGAAATTTTTATATTTTTTGTAGTAGTTTTTATACTGATGGCCAGAGCATTCGATTAAGGTATCATTCATCACAATCGGTCCACTATTACGTCTTTTATTGATCTACAATCAAATTCAAAAATTCGCAAAGGCTAACCCCTTTGCTTATTTTTTTGGAGCCAAATTTTTTATTGAAATATTTATATATTTTATAGTGGTTTTTATACTGATGGCCAGAGCTTTCGATTAAGGTATCATTCATCACAATCGGACCACTATTACGTGTTTTATTGATCTACAATCAAATTCGAAAATTCGCAAAGGCTAACCCCTTTGCTTATTTTTTTGGAGCCAAATTTTTTATTGAAATATTTATATATTTTATAGTGGTTTTTATACTGATGGCCAGAGCTTTCGATTAAGGTATCATTCATCACAATCGGTCCACTATTACGTGTTTTATTGATCTACAATAAAATTCGAAAATTCGCAAAGGCTAACCCCTTTGCTTATTTTTTTGAAGCCAAATTTTTTATTGAAATGTTTATGTTTTTTGTAGTAGTTTTTATACTGATGGCTCGAGCTTTCGATTAAGGTATCATTCATCACAATCGGTCCACTATTACGTGTTTTATTGATCTACAATAAAATTCGAAAATTCGCAAAGGCTAACCCCTTTGCTTATTTTTTTGGAGCCAAATTTTTTATTGAAATATTTATATATTTTATAGTGGTTTTTATACTGATGGCCAGAGCTTTCGATTAAGGTATCATTCATCACAATCGGTCCACTATTACGTGTTTTATTGATCTACAATAAAATTCGAAAATTCGCAAAGGCTAACCCCTTTGCTTATTTTTTTGAAGCCAAATTTTTTATTGAAATGTTTATGTTTTTTGTAGTAGTTTTTATACTGATGGCTCGAGCTTTCGATTAAGGTATCATTCATCACAATCGGTCCACTATTACGTGTTTTATTGATCTACAATAAAATTCGAAAATTCGCAAAGGCTAACCCCTTTGCTTATTTTTTTGGAGCCAAATTTTTTATTGAAATATTTATATATTTTATAGTGGTTTTTATACTGATGGCCAGAGCTTTCGATTAAGGTATCATTCATCACAATCGGTCCACTATTACGTGTTTTATTGATCTACAATAAAATTCGAAAATTCGCAAAGGCTAACCCCTTTGCTTATTTTTTTGAAGCCAAATTTTTTATTGAAATGTTTATGTTTTTTGTAGTAGTTTTTATACTGATGGCTCGAGCTTTCGATTAAGGTATCATTCATCACAATCGGTCCACTATTACGTGTTTTATTGATCTACAATAAAATTCGAAAATTCGCAAAGGCTAACCCCTTTGCTTATTTTTTTGGAGCCAAATTTTTTATTGAAATATTTATATATTTTAT
Source organism: Tipula confusa (assembly GCA_963556175.1). Classification (NCBI taxonomy): domain Eukaryota; kingdom Metazoa; phylum Arthropoda; class Insecta; order Diptera; family Tipulidae; genus Tipula; species Tipula confusa. The sequence continues at coordinate 160,898,051 of OY744476.1, forward strand.
AGTGGTTTTTATACTGATGGCCAGAGCTTTCGATTAAGGTATCATTCATCACAATCGGTCCACTATTACGTGTTTTATTGATCTACAATAAAATTCGAAAATTCGCAAAGGCTAACCCCTTTGCTTATTTTTTTGAAGCCAAATTTTTTATTGAAATGTTTATGTTTTTTGTAGTAGTTTTTATACTGATGGCTCGAGCTTTCGATTAAGGTATCATTCATCACAATCGGACCACTATTACGTGTTTTATTGATCTACAATCAAATTCGAAAATTCGCAAAGGCTAACCCCTTTGCTTATTTTTTTGGAGCCAAATTTTTTATTGAAATATTTATAAATTTTATAGTGGTTTTTATACTGATGGCCAGAGCTTTCGATTAAGGTATCATTCATCACAATCGGACCACTATTACTCGTTTAATTGAATCTACAATCAAATTCGAAAATTCGCAAAGACTAACCCCTTTGCTTATTTTTTGGAAACAAATTTTTTATTGAAATTTTATATATTTTTTGTAGTAGTTTTTATACTGATGGCCAGAGCATTCGATTAAGGTATCATTCATCACAATCGGACCACTATTACTCGTTTTATTGAATCTACAATCAAATTCGAAAATTCGAAAAGGCTAACCCCTTTGCTTATTTTTTTGGAGCCAAATTTTTTATTGAAATATTTATATATTTTATAGTGGTTTTTATACTGATGGCCAGAGCTTTCGATTAAGGTATCATTCATCACAATCGGACCACTATTACTCGTTTTATTGATTCTACAATCAAATTCGAAAATTCGCAAAGACTAACCCCTTTGCTTATTTTTTGGAAACAAATTTTTTATTGAAATTTTTATATTTTTTGTAGGAGTTTTTATACTGATGGCCAGAGCATTCGATTAAGGTATCATTCATCACAATCGGACCACTATTACTCGTTTTATTGAATCTACAATCAAATTCGAAAATTCGCAAAGACTAACCCCTTTGCTTATTTTTTGGAAACAAATTTTTTATTGAAATTTTTATATTTTTTGTAGTAGTTTATATACTGATGGCCAGAGCATTCGATTAAGGTATCATTCATCACAATCGGACCACTATTACTCGTTTTATTGAATCTACAATCAAATTCGAAAATTCGCAAAGACTAACCCCTTTGCTTATTTTTTGGAAACAAATTTTTTATTGAAATTTTTATATTTTTTGTAGTAGTTTTTATACTGATGGCCAGAGCATTCGATTAAGGTATCATTCATCACAATCGGACCACTATTACTCGTTTTATTGAATCTACAATCAAATTCGAAAATTCGCAAAGGCTAACCCCTTTGCTTATTTTTTTGGAGCCAAATTTTTTATTGAAATATTTATATATTTTATAGTGGTTTTTATACTGATGGCCAGAGCTTTCGATTAAGGTATCATTCATCACAATCGGTCCACTATTACGTGTTTTATTGATCTACAATAAAATTCGAAAATTCGCAAAGGCTAACCCCTTTGCTTATTTTTTTGAAGCCAAATTTTTTATTGAAATGTTTATGTTTTTTGTAGTAGTTTTTATACTGATGGCTCGAGCTTTCGATTAAGGTATCATTCATCACAATCGGACCACTATTACGTGTTTTATTGATCTACAATCAAATTCGAAAATTCGCAAAGGCTAACCCCTTTGCTTATTTTTTTGGAGCCAAATTTTTTATTGAAATATTTATATATTTTATAGTGGTTTTTATACTGATGGCCAGAGCTTTCGATTAAGGTATCATTCATCACAATCGGACCACTATTACTCGTTTTATTGAATCTACAATCAAATTCGAAAATTCGCAAAGACTAACCCCTTTGCTTATTTTTTGGAAACAAATTTTTTATTGAAATTTTTATATTTTTTGTAGTAGTTTTTATACTGATGGCCCGAGCTTTCGATTAAGGTATCATTCATCACAATCGGTCCACTATTACGTGTTTTATTGATCTACAATCAAATTCGAAAATTCGCAAAGGCTAACCCCTTTGCTTATTTTTTTGAAGCCAAATTTTTTATTGAAATGTTTATGTTTTTTGTAGTAGTTTTTATACTGATGGCCCGAGCTTTCGATTAAGGTATCATTCATCACAATCGGTCCACTATTACGTGTTTTATTGATCTACAATCAAATTCGAAAATTCGCAAAGGCTAACCCCTTTGCTTATTTTTTTGAAGCCAAATTTTTTATTGAAATATTTATGTTTTTTGTAATAGTTTTTATACTGATGGCCCGAGCTTTCGATTAAGGTATCATTCATCACAATCGGTCCACTATTACGTCCTTTTTGAGCTACAATCAAATTCGAAAATTCGCAAAGGCTAACCCCTTTGCTTATTTTTTTGAAGCCAAATTTTTTATTGAAATGTTTATGTTTTTTGTAGTAGTTTTTATACTGATGGCTCGAGCTTTCGATTAAGGTATCATTCATCACAATCGGACCACTATTACGTGTTTTATTGATCTACAATCAAATTCGAAAATTCGCAAAGGCTAACCCCTTTGCTTATTTTTTGGGAGCCAAATTTTTTATTGAAATGTTTATGTTTTTATAGTAGTTTTTATACTGATGGCCCGAGCTTTCGATTAAGGTATCATTCATCACAATCGGTCCACTATTACGTCTTTTATTGATCTACAATCAAATTCGAAAATTCGCAAAGGCTAACCCCTTTGCTTATTTTTTTGAAGCCAAATTTTTTATTGAAATGTTTATGTTTTTTGTAGTAGTTTTTATACTGATGGCCCGAGCTTTCGATTAAGGTATCATTCATCACAATCGGTCCACTATTACGTCCTTTTTGAGCTACAATCAAATTCGAAAATTCGCAAAGGCTAACCCCTTTGCTTATTTTTTTGAAGCCAAATTTTTTATTGAAATGTTTATGTTTTTTGTAGTAGTTTTTATACTGATGGCTCGAGCTTTCAATTAAGGTATCATTCATCACAATCGGACCACTATTACGTGTTTTATTGATCTACAATCAAATTCGAAAAGGCTAACCACTTTGCTTATTTTTTTGGAGCCAAATTTTTTATTGAAATATTTATATATTTTATAGTGGTTTTTATACTGATGGCCAGAGCTTTCGATTAAGGTATCATTCATCACAATCGGACCACTATTACTCATTTTATTGAATCTACAATCAAATTCGAAAATTCGCAAAGACTAACCCCTTTGCTTATTTTTTGGAAACAAATTTTTTATTGAAATATTTATGTTTTTTGTAGTAGTTTTTATACTGATGGCCAGAGCATTCGATTAAGGTATCATTCATCACAATCGGACCACTATTACTCTTTTATTGAATCTACAATCAAATTCGAAAATTCGCAAAGACTAACCCCTTTGCTTATTTTTTGGAAACAAATTTTTTATTGAAATTTTTATATTTTTTGTAGTAGTTTTTATACTGATGGCCAGAGCATTCGATTAAGGTATCATTCATCACAATCGGACCACTATTACTCGTTTTATTGAATCTACAATCAAATTCGAAAATTCGCAAAGGCTAACCCCTTTGCTTATTTTTTTGGAGCCAAATTTTTTATTGAAATATTTATATATTTTATAGTGGTTTTTATACTGATGGCCAGAGCTTTCGATTAAGGTATCATTCATCACAATCGGACCACTATTACTCGTTTTATTGAATCTACAATCAAATTCGAAAATTCGCAAAGACTAACCCCTTTGCTTATTTTTTGGGAACAAATTTTTTATTGAAATTTTTATATTTTTTGTAGTAGTTTTTATACTGATGGCCAGAGCTTTCGATTAAGGTATCATACATCACAATCGGTCCACTATTACGTCTTTTATTGATCTACAATTAAATTTGAAAATTCGCAAAGGCTAACCCCTTTGCTTATTTTTTCGGAGCCAAATTTTTTATTGAAATGTTTATGTTTTTATAGTAGTTTTTATACTGATGGCCCGAGCTTTCGATTAAGGTATCATTCATCACAATCGGTCCACTATTACGTGTTTTATTGATCTACAATCAAATTCGAAAATTCGCAAAGGCTAACCCCTTTGCTTATTTTTTTGAAGCCAAATTTTTTATTGAAATGTTTATGTTTTTTGTAGTAGTTTTTATACTGATGGCTCGAGCTTTCGATTAAGGTATCATTCATCACAATCGGACCACTATTACGTGTTTTATTGATCTACAATCAAATTCGAAAATTCGCAAAGGCTAACCCCTTTGCTTATTTTTTTGGAGCCAAATTTTTTATTGAAATGTTTATGTTTTTTGTAGTAGTTTTTATACTGATGGCTCGAGCTTTCGATTAAGGTATCATTCATCACAATCGGACCACTATTACGTGTTTTATTGATCTACAATCAAATTCGAAAATTCGCAAAGGCTAACCCCTTTGCTTATTTTTTTGGAGCCAAATTTTTTATTGAAATATTTATATATTTTATAGTGGTTTTTATACTGATGGCCAGAGCTTTCGATTAAGGTATCATTCATCACAATCGGTCCACTATTACGTCTTTTATTGATCTACAATTAAATTTGAAAATTCGCAAAGGCTAACCCCTTTGCTTATTTTTTCGGAGCCAAATTTTTTATTGAAATGTTTATGTTTTTATAGTAGTTTTTATACTGATGGCTCGAGCTTTCGATTAAGGTATCATTCATCACAATCGGTCCACTATTACGTCTTTTATTGATCTACAATCAAATTCAAAAATTCGCAAAGGCTAACCCCTTTGCTTATTTTTTTGAAGCCAAATTTTTTATTGAAATGTTTATGTTTTTTGTAGTAGTTTTTATACTGATGGCCCGAGCTTTCGATTAAGGTATCATTCATCACAATCGGTCCACTATTACGTGTTTTATTGATCTACAATCAAATTCGAAAATTCGCAAAGGCTAACCCCTTTGCTTATTTTTTTGAAGCCAAATTTTTTATTGAAATGTTTATGTTTTTTGTAGTAGTTTTTATACTGATGGCTCGAGCTTTCGATTAAGGTATCATTCATCACAATCGGACCACTATTACGTGTTTTATTGATCTACAATCAAATTCGAAAATTCGCAAAGGCTAACCCCTTTGCTTATTTTTTTGGAGCCAAATTTTTTATTGAAATATTTATATATTTTATAGTGGTTTTTATACTGATGGCCAGAGCTTTCGATTAAGGTATCATTCATCACAATCGGTCCACTATTACTCGTTTTATTGATCTACAATTAAATTTGAAAATTCGCAAAGGCTAACCCCTTTGCTTATTTTTTCGGAGCCAAATTTTTTATTGAAATGTTTATGTTTTTTGTAGTAGTTTTTATACTGATGGCCCGAGCTTTCGATTAAGGTATCATTCATCACAATCGGTCCACTATTACGTCTTTTATTGATCTACAATCAAATTCGAAAATTCGCAAAGGCTAACCCCTTTGCTTATTTTTTTGAAGCCAAATTTTTTATTGAAATGTTTATGTTTTTTGTAGTAGTTTTTATACTGATGGCTCGAGCTTTCGATTAAGGTATCATTCATCACAATCGGACCACTATTACGTGTTTTATTGATCTACAATCAAATTCGAAAATTCGCAAAGGCTAACCCCTTTGCTTATTTTTTTGGAGCCAAATTTTTTATTGAAATGTTTATGTTTTTTGTAGTAGTTTTTATACTGATGGCTCGAGCTTTCGATTAAGGTATCATTCATCACAATCGGACCACTATTACGTGTTTTATTGATCTACAATCAAATTCGAAAATTCGCAAAGGCTAACCCCTTTGCTTATTTTTTTGGAGCCAAATTTTTTATTGAAATATTTATATATTTTATAGTGGTTTTTATACTGATGGCCAGAGCTTTCGATTAAGGTATCATTCATCACAATCGGTCCACTATTACGTCTTTTATTGATCTACAATTAAATTTGAAAATTCGCAAAGGCTAACCCCTTTGCTTATTTTTTCGGAGCCAAATTTTTTATTGAAATGTTTATGTTTTTATAGTAGTTTTTATACTGATGGCCCGAGCTTTCGATTAAGGTATCATTCATCACAATCGGTCCACTATTACGTCTTTTATTGATCTACAATCAAATTCAAAAATTCGCAAAGGCTAACCCCTTTGCTTATTTTTTTGAAGCCAAATTTTTTATTGAAATGTTTATGTTTTTTGTAGTAGTTTTTATACTGATGGCCCGAGCTTTCGATTAAGGTATCATTCATCACAATCGGTCCACTATTACGTGTTTTATTGATCTACAATCAAATTCGAAAATTCGCAAAGGCTAACCCCTTTGCTTATTTTTTTGAAGCCAAATTTTTTATTGAAATATTTATGTTTTTGGTAGTAGTTTTTATACTGATGGCCCGAGCTTTCGATTAAGGTATCATTCATCACAATCGGTCCACTATTACGTCCTTTTTGAGCTACAATCAAATTCGAAAATTCGCAAAGGCTAACCCCTTTGCTTATTTTTTTGGAGCCAAATTTTTTATTGAAATATTTATATATTTTATAGTGGTTTTTATACTGATGGCCAGAGCTTTCGATTAAGGTATCATTCATCACAATCGGACCACTATTACTCGTTTTATTGAATCTACAATCAAATTCGAAAATTCGCAAAGACTAACCCCTTTGCTTATTTTTTGGAAACAAATTTTTTATTGAAATTTTTATATTTTTTGTAGTAGTTTTTATACTGATGGCCAGAGCATTCGATTAAGGTATCATTCATCACAATTGGACCACTATTACTCGTTTTATTGAATCTACAATCAAATTCGAAAATTCGCAAAGGCTAACCCCTTTGCTTATTTTTTTGGAGCCAAATTTTTTATTGAAATATTTATATATTTTATAGTGGTTTTTATACTGATGGCCAGAGCTTTCGATTAAGGTATCATTCATCACAATCGGTCCACTATTACGTGTTTTATTGATCTACAATCAAATTCGAAAATTCGCAAAGGCTAACCCCTTTGCTTATTTTTTTGGAGCCAAATTTTTTATTGAAATATTTATATATTTTATAGTGGTTTTTATACTGATGGCCAGAGCTTTCGATTAAGGTATCATTCATCACAATCGGTCCACTATTACTCGTTTTATTGATCTACAATTAAATTTGAAAATTCGCAAAGGCTAACCCCTTTGCTTATTTTTTCGGAGCCAAATTTTTTATTGAAATGTTTATGTTTTTTGTAGTAGTTTTTATACTGATGGCCCGAGCTTTCGATTAAGGTATCATTCATCACAATCGGTCCACTATTACGTCTTTTATTGATCTACAATCAAATTCGAAAATTCGCAAAGGCTAACCCCTTTGCTTATTTTTTTGAAGCCAAATTTTTTATTGAAATGTTTATGTTTTTTGTAGTAGTTTTTATACTGATGGCCCGAGCTTTCGATTAAGGTATCATTCATCACAATCGGTCCACTATTACGTGTTTTATTGATCTACAATCAAATTCGAAAATTCGCAAAGGCTAACCCCTTTGCTTATTTTTTTGAAGCCAAATTTTTTATTGAAATGTTTATGTTTTTTGTAGTAGTTTTTATACTGATGGCCCGAGCTTTCGATTAAGGTATCATTCATCACAATCGGTCCACTATTACGTGTTTTATTGATCTACAATCAAATTCGAAAATTCGCAAAGGCTAACCCCTTTGCTTATTTTTTTGAAGCCAAATTTTTTATTGAAATGTTTATGTTTTTTGTAGTAGTTTTTATACTGATGGCTCGAGCTTTCGATTAAGGTATCATTCATCACAATCGGACCACTATTACGTGTTTTATTGATCTACAATCAAATTCGAAAATTCGCAAAGGCTAACCCCTTTGCTTATTTTTTTGGAGCCAAATTTTTTATTGAAATATTTATATATTTTATAGTGGTTTTTATACTGATGGCCAGAGCTTTCGATTAAGGTATCATTCATCACAATCGGTCCACTATTACTCGTTTTATTGATCTACAATTAAATTTGAAAATTCGCAAAGGCTAACCCCTTTGCTTATTTTTTCGGAGCCAAATTTTTTATTGAAATGTTTATGTTTTTTGTAGTAGTTTTTATACTGATGGCCCGAGCTTTCGATTAAGGTATCATTCATCACAATCGGTCCACTATTACGTGTTTTATTGATCTACAATAAAATTCGAAAATTCGCAAAGGCTAACCCCTTTGCTTATTTTTTTGAAGCCAAATTTTTTATTGAAATGTTTATGTTTTTTGTAGTAGTTTTTATACTGATGGCTCGAGCTTTCGATTAAGGTATCATTCATCACAATCGGACCACTATTACGTGTTTTATTGATCTACAATCAAATTCGAAAATTCGCAAAGGCTAACCCCTTTGCTTATTTTTTTGGAGCCAAATTTTTTATTGAAATATTTATATATTTTATAGTGGTTTTTATACTGATGGCCAGAGCTTTCGATTAAGGTATCATTCATCACAATCGGTCCACTATTACTCGTTTTATTGATCTACAATTAAATTTGAAAATTCGCAAAGGCTAACCCCTTTGCTTATTTTTTCGGAGCCAAATTTTTTATTGAAATGTTTATGTTTTTTGTAGTAGTTTTTATACTGATGGCCCGAGCTTTCGATTAAGGTATCATTCATCACAATCGGTCCACTATTACGTCTTTTATTGATCTACAATCAAATTCGAAAATTCGCAAAGGCTAACCCCTTTGCTTATTTTTTTGAAGCCAAATTTTTTATTGAAATGTTTATGTTTTTTGTAGTAGTTTTTATACTGATGGCCCGAGCTTTCGATTAAGGTATCATTCATCACAATCGGTCCACTATTACGTGTTTTATTGATCTACAATCAAATTCGAAAATTCGCAAAGGCTAACCCCTTTGCTTATTTTTTTGAAGCCAAATTTTTTATTGAAATGTTTATGTTTTTTGTAGTAGTTTTTATACTGATGGCCCGAGCTTTCGATTAAGGTATCATTCATCACAATCGGTCCACTATTACGTGTTTTATTGATCTACAATCAAATTCGAAAATTCGCAAAGGCTAACCCCTTTGCTTATTTTTTTGAAGCCAAATTTTTTATTGAAATATTTATGTTTTTTGGAATAGTTTTTATACTGATGGCCCGAGCTTTCGATTAAGGTATCATTCATCACAATCGGTCCACTATTACGTCCTTTTTGAGCTACAATCAAATTCGAAAATTCGCAAAGGCTAACCCCTTTGCTTATTTTTTTGAAGCCAAATTTTTTATTGAAATGTTTATGTTTTTTGTAGTAGTTTTTATACTGATGGCTCGAGCTTTCGATTAAGGTATCATTCATCACAATCGGACCACTATTACGTGTTTTATTGATCTACAATCAAATTCGAAAATTCGCAAAGGCTAACCCCTTTGCTTATTTTTTGGGAGCCAAATTTTTTATTGAAATGTTTATGTTTTTATAGTAGTTTTTATACTGATGGCCCGAGCTTTCGATTAAGGTATCATTCATCACAATCGGTCCACTATTACGTCTTTTATTGATCTACAATCAAATTCGAAAATTCGCAAAGGCTAACCCCTTTGCTTATTTTTTTGAAGCCAAATTTTTTATTGAAATGTTTATGTTTTTTGTAGTAGTTTTTATACTGATGGCCCGAGCTTTCGATTAAGGTATCATTCATCACAATCGGTCCACTATTACGTCCTTTTTGAGCTACAATCAAATTCGAAAATTCGCAAAGGCTAACCCCTTTGCTTATTTTTTTGAAGCCAAATTTTTTATTGAAATGTTTATGTTTTTTGTAGTAGTTTTTATACTGATGGCTCGAGCTTTCAATTAAGGTATCATTCATCACAATCGGACCACTATTACGTGTTTTATTGATCTACAATCAAATTCGAAAAGGCTAACCCCTTTGCTTATTTTTTTGGAGCCAAATTTTTTATTGAAATATTTATATATTTTATAGTGGTTTTTATACTGATGGCCAGAGCTTTCGATTAAGGTATCATTCATCACAATCGGACCACTATTACTCGTTTTATTGAATCTACAATCAAATTCGAAAATTCGCAAAGACTAACCCCTTTGCTTATTTTTTGGAAACAAATTTTTTATTGAAATATTTATGTTTTTTGTACTAGTTTTTATACTGATGGCCAGAGCATTCGATTAAGGTATCATTCATCACAATCGGACCACTATTACTCTTTTATTGAATCTACAATCAAATTCGAAAATTCGCAAAGACTAACCCCTTTGCTTATTTTTTGGAAACAAATTTTTTATTGAAATTTTTATATTTTTTGTAGTAGTTTTTATACTGATGGCCAGAGCATTCGATTAAGGTATCATTCATCACAATCGGACCACTATTACTCGTTTTATTGAATCTACAATCAAATTCGAAAATTCGCAAAGGCTAACCCCTTTGCTTATTTTTTTGGAGCCAAATTTTTTATTGAAATATTTATATATTTTATAGTGGTTTTTATACTGATGGCCAGAGCTTTCGATTAAGGTATCATTCATCACAATCGGACCACTATTACTCGTTTTATTGAATCTACAATCAAATTCGAAAATTCGCAAAGACTAACCCCTTTGCTTATTTTTTGGGAACAAATTTTTTATTGAAATTTTTATATTTTTTGTAGTAGTTTTTATACTGATGGCCAGAGCTTTCGATTAAGGTATCATACATCACAATCGGTCCACTATTACGTCTTTTATTGATCTACAATTAAATTTGAAAATTCGCAAAGGCTAACCCCTTTGCTTATTTTTTCGGAGCCAAATTTTTTATTGAAATGTTTATGTTTTTATAGTAGTTTTTATACTGATGGCCCGAGCTTTCGATTAAGGTATCATTCATCACAATCGGTCCACTATTACGTGTTTTATTGATCTACAATCAAATTCGAAAATTCGCAAAGGCTAACCCCTTTGCTTATTTTTTTGAAGCCAAATTTTTTATTGAAATGTTTATGTTTTTTGTAGTAGTTTTTATACTGATGGCTCGAGCTTTCGATTAAGGTATCATTCATCACAATCGGACCACTATTACGTGTTTTATTGATCTACAATCAAATTCGAAAATTCGCAAAGGCTAACCCCTTTGCTTATTTTTTTGGAGCCAAATTTTTTATTGAAATGTTTATGTTTTTTGTAGTAGTTTTTATACTGATGGCTCGAGCTTTCGATTAAGGTATCATTCATCACAATCGGACCACTATTACGTCTTTTATTGATCTACAATCAAATTCGAAAATTCGCAAAGGCTAACCCCTTTGTCTATTTTTTTGGAGCCAAATTTTTTATTGAAATATTTATATATTTTATAGTGGTTTTTATACTGATGGCCAGAGCTTTCGATTAAGGTATCATTCATCACAATCGGTCCACTATTACGTCTTTTATTGATCTACAATTAAATTTGAAAATTCGCAAAGGCTAACCCCTTTGCTTATTTTTTCGGAGCCAAATTTTTTATTGAAATGTTTATGTTTTTATAGTAGTTTTTATACTGATGGCCCGAGCTTTCGATTAAGGTATCATTCATCACAATCGGTCCACTATTACGTCTTTTATTGATCTACAATCAAATTCGAAAATTCGCAAAGGCTAACCCCTTTGCTTATTTTTTTGAAGCCAAATTTTTTATTGAAATATTTATGTTTTTGGTAGTAGTTTTTATACTGATGGCCCGAGCTTTCGATTAAGGTATCATTCATCACAATCGGTCCACTATTACGTCCTTTTTGAGCTACAATCAAATTCGAAAATTCGCAAAGGCTAACCCCTTTGCTTATTTTTTTGAAGCCAAATTTTTTATTGAAATGTTTATGTTTTTTGTAGTAGTTTTTATACTGATGGCTCGAGCTTTCGATTAAGGTATCATTCATCACAATCGGACCACTATTACGTGTTTTATTGATCTACAATCAAATTCGAAAATTCGCAAAGGCTAACCCCTTTGCTTATTTTTTTGGAGCCAAATTTTTTATTGAAATATTTATATATTTTATAGTGGTTTTTATACTGATGGCCAGAGCTTTTGATTAAGGTATCATTCATCACAATCGGACCACTATTACTCGTTTTATTGATTCTACAATCAAATTCGAAAATTCGCAAAGACTAACCCCTTTGCTTATTTTTTGGAAACAAATTTTTTATTGAAATTTTTATATTTTTTGTAGGAGTTTTTATACTGATGGCCAGAGCATTCGATTAAGGTATCATTCATCACAATCGGACCACTATTACTCGTTTTATTGAATCTACAATCAAATTCGAAAATTCGCAAAGGCTAACCCCTTTGCTTATTTTTTTGGAGCCAAATTTTTTATTGAAATATTTATATATTTTATAGTGGTTTTTATACTGATGGCCAGAGCTTTCGATTACGGTATCATACATCACAATCGGTCCACTATTACGTCTTTTATTGATCTACAATTAAATTTGAAAATTCGCAAAGGCTAACCCCTTTGCTTATTTTTTTGAAGCCAAATTTTTTATTGAAATGTTTATGTTTTTTGTAGTAGTTTTTATACTGATGGCTCGAGCTTTCGATTAAGGTATCATTCATCACAATCGGACCACTATTACGTGTTTTATTGATCTACAATCAAATTCGAAAATTCGCAAAGGCTAACCCCTTTGCTTATTTTTTTGGAGCCAAATTTTTTATTGAAATATTTATATATTTTATAGTGGTTTTTATACTGATGGCCAGAGCTTTCGATTAAGGTATCATTCATCACAATCGGACCACTATTACTCGTTTTATTGAATCTACAATCAAATTCGAAAATTCGCAAAGACTAACCCCTTTGCTTATTTTTTGGAAACAAATTTTTTATTGAAATTTTTATATTTTTTGTAGTAGTTTTTATACTGATGGCCAGAGCATTCGATTAAGGTATCATTCATCACAATCGGACCACTATTACTCGTTTTATTGAATCTACAATCAAATTCGAAAATTCGCAAAGGCTAACCCCTTTGCTTATTTTTTTGGAGCCAAATTTTTTATTGAAATATTTATATATTTTATAGTGGTTTTTATACTGATGGCCAGAGCTTTCGATTAAGGTATCATTCATCACAATCGGTCCACTATTACGTGTTTTATTGATCTACAATAAAATTCGAAAATTCGCAAAGGCTAACCCCTTTGCTTATTTTTTTGAAGCCAAATTTTTTTTTGAAATGTTTATGTTTTTTGTAGTAGTTTTTATACTGATGGCTCGAGCTTTCCATTAAGGTATCATTCATCACAATCGGACCACTATTACGTGTTTTATTGATCTACAATCAAATTCGAAAATTCGCAAAGGCTAACCCCTTTGCTTATTTTTTTGAAGCCAAATTTTTTATTGAAATGTTTATGTTTTTTGTAGTAGTTTTTATACTGATGGCCCGAGCTTTCGATTAAGGTATCATTCATCACAATCGGTCCACTATTACGTGTTTTATTGATCTACAATCAAATTCGAAAATTCGCAAAGACTAACCCCTTTGCTTATTTTTTTGGAGCCAAATTTGTTATTGAAATGTTTATATATTTTGTAGTAGTTTTTATACTGATGGCCAGAGCATTCGATTAAGGTGTCATTCAATACAATCGGACCACTATTACTCGTTTTATTGAATCTACAATCAAATTCGAAAATTCGCAAAGACTAACCCCTTTGCTTATTTTTTGGAAACAAATTTTTTATTGAAATTTTTATATTTTTTGTAGTAGTTTTTATACTGATGGCCCGAGCTTTCGATTAAGGTATCATTCATCACAATCGGTCCACTATTACGTCTTTTATTGATCTACAATCAAATTCGAAAATTCGCAAAGGCTAACCCCTTTGCTTATTTTTTTGAAGCCAAATTTTTTATTGAAATGTTTATGTTTTTTGTAGTAGTTTTTATACTGATGGCCCGAGCTTTCGATTAAGGTATCATTCATCACAATCGGTCCACTATTACGTCTTTTATTGATCTACAATCAAATTCGAAAATTCGCAAAGGCTAACCCCTTTGCTTATTTTTTTGAAGCCAAATTTTTTATTGAAATGTTTATGTTTTTTGTAGTAGTTTTTATACTGATGGCCCGAGCTTTCGATTAAGGTATCATTCATCACAATCGGTCCACTATTACGTCCTTTTTGATCTACAATCAAATTCGAAAATTCGCAAAGACTAACCCCTTTGCTTATTTTTTTGGAGCCAAATTTGTTATTGAAATGTTTATATATTTTGTAGTAGTTTTTATACTGATGGCCAGAGCATTCGATTAAGGTGTCATTCAATACAATCGGACCACTATTACTCGTTTTATTGAATCTACAATCAAATTCGAAAATTCGCAAAGGCTAACCCCTTTGCTTATTTTTTTGGAGCCAAATTTTTTATTGAAATATTTATATATTTTATAGTGGTTTTTATACTGATGGCCAGAGCTTTCGATTAAGGTATCATTCATCACAATCGGACCACTATTACGTGTTTTATTGATCTACAATCAAATTCGAAAATTCGCAAAGGCTAACCCCTTTGCTTATTTTTTTGAAGCCAAATTTTTATGTTTTTTGTAGTAGTTTTTATACTGATGGCCCGAGCTTTCGATTAAGGTATCATTCATCACAATCGGTCCACTATTACGTCTTTTATTGATCTACAATCAAATTCGAAAATTCGCAAAGGCTAACCCCTTTGCTTATTTTTTTGGAGCCAAATTTTTTATTGAAATATTTATATATTTTATAGTGGTTTTTATACTGATGGCCCGAGCTTTCGATTAAGGTATCATTCATCACAATCGGACCACTATTACTCGTTTTATTGAATCTACAATCAAATTCGAAAATTCGCAAAGGCTAACCCCTTTGCTTATTTTTTTGGAGCCAAATTTTTTATTGAAATATTTATATATTTTGTAGTAGTTTTTATACTGATGGCCAGAGCATTCGATTAAGGTATCATTCATCACAATCGGACCACTATTACTCGTTTTATTGAATCTACAATCAAATTCGAAAATTCGCAAAGGCTAACCCCTTTGCTTATTTTTTTGGAGCCAAATTTTTTATTGAAATATTTATATATTTTATAGTGGTTTTTATACTGATGGCCAGAGCTTTCGATTAAGGTATCATTCATCACAATCGGTCCACTATTACGTCTTTTATTGATCTACAATCAAATTCGAAAATTCGCAAAGGCTAACCCCTTTGCTTATTTTTTTGAAGCCAAATTTTTTATTGAAATGTTTATGTTTTTTGTAGTAGTTTTTATACTGATGGCCCGAGCTTTCGATTAAGGTATCATTCATCACAATCGGTCCACTATTACGTGTTTTATTGATCTACAATCAAATTCGAAAATTCGCAAAGGCTAACCCCTTTGCTTATTTTTTTGAAGCCAAAGTTTTTATTGAAATGTTTATGTTTTTTGTAGTAGTTTTTATACTGATGGCCCGAGCTTTCGATTAAGGTATCATTCATCACAATCGATCCACTATTACGTCCTTTTTGATCTACAATCAAATTCGAAAATTCGCAAAGACTAACCCCTTTGCTTATTTTTTGGAAACAAATTTTTTATTGAAATTTTTATATATTTTGTAGTAGTTTTTATACTGATGGCCCGAGCTTTCGATTAAGGTATCATTCATCACAATCGGTCCACTATTACGTCCTTTTTGATCTACAATCAAATTCGAAAATTCGCAAAGACTAACCCCTTTGCTTATTTTTTTGGAGCCAAATTTGTTATTGAAATGTTTATATATTTTGTAGTAGTTTTTATACTGATGGCCAGAGCATTCGATTAAGGTGTCATTCAATACAATCGGACCACTATTACTCGTTTTATTGAATCTACAATCAAATTCGAAAATTCGCAAAGGCTAACCCCTTTGCTTATTTTTTTGGAGCCAAATTTTTTATTGAAATATTTATATATTTTATAGTGGTTTTTATACTGATGGCCAGAGCTTTCGATTAAGGTATCATTCATCACAATCGGACCACTATTACGTGTTTTATTGATCTACAATCAAATTCGAAAATTCGCAAAGGCTAACCCCTTTGCTTATTTTTTTGAAGCCAAATTTTTATGTTTTTTGTAGTAGTTTTTATACTGATGGCCCGAGCTTTCGATTAAGGTATCATTCATCACAATCGGTCCACTATTACGTCTTTTATTGATCTACAATCAAATTCGAAAATTCGCAAAGGCTAACCCCTTTGCTTATTTTTTTGGAGCCAAATTTTTTATTGAAATATTTATATATTTTATAGTGGTTTTTATACTGATGGCCCGAGCTTTCGATTAAGGTATCATTCATCACAATCGGACCACTATTACTCGTTTTATTGAATCTACAATCAAATTCGAAAATTCGCAAAGGCTAACCCCTTTGCTTATTTTTTTGGAGCCAAATTTTTTATTGAAATATTTATATATTTTGTAGTAGTTTTTATACTGATGGCCAGAGCATTCGATTAAGGTATCATTCATCACAATCGGACCACTATTACTCGTTTTATTGAATCTACAATCAAATTCGAAAATTCGCAAAGGCTAACCCCTTTGCTTATTTTTTTGGAGCCAAATTTTTTATTGAAATATTTATATATTTTATAGTGGTTTTTATACTGATGGCCAGAGCTTTCGATTAAGGTATCATTCATCACAATCGGTCCACTATTACGTCTTTTATTGATCTACAATCAAATTCGAAAATTCGCAAAGGCTAACCCCTTTGCTTATTTTTTTGAAGCCAAATTTTTTATTGAAATGTTTATGTTTTTTGTAGTAGTTTTTATACTGATGGCCCGAGCTTTCGATTAAGGTATCATTCATCACAATCGGTCCACTATTACGTGTTTTATTGAATCTACAATCAAATTCGAAAATTCGCAAAGGCTAACTAACCCCTTTGCTTATTTTTTTGAAGCCAAATTTTTTATTGAAATGTTTATGTTTTTTGTAGTAGTTTTTATACTGATGGCCCGAGCTTTCGATTAAGGTATCATTCATCACAATCGGTCCACTATTACGTCCTTTTTGATCTACAATCAAATTCGAAAATTCGCAAAGACTAACCCCTTTGCTTATTTTTTTGGAGCCAAATTTTTTATTGAAATGTTTTTATATTTTGTAGTAGTTTTTATACTGATGGCCAGAGCATTCGATTAAGGTGTCATTCAATACAATCGGACCACTATTACTCGTTTTATTGAATCTACAATCAAATTCGAAAATTCGCAAAGACTAACCCCTTTGCTTATTTTTTGGAAACAAATTTTTTATTGAAATTTTTATATTTTTTGTAGTAGTTTTTATACTGATGGCCCGAGCTTTCGATTAAGGTATCATTCATCACAATCGGTCCACTATTACTCGTTTTATTGAATCTATAATCAAATTCGAAAATTCGCAAAGGCTAACTAACCCCTTTGCTTATTTTTTTGAAGCCAAATTTTTTATTGAAATGTTTATGTTTTTTGTAGTAGTTTTTATACTGATGGCCCGAGCTTTCGATTAAGGTATCATTCATCACAATCGGTCCACTATTACGTCCTTTTTGATCTACAATCAAATTCGAAAATTCGCAAAGACTAACCCCTTTGCTTATTTTTTTGGAGCCAAATTTTTTATTGAAATGTTTTTATATTTTGTAGTAGTTTTTATACTGATGGCCAGAGCATTCGATTAAGGTGTCATTCAATACAATCGGACCACTATTACTCGTTTTATTGAATCTACAATCAAATTCGAAAATTCGCAAAGGCTAACCCCTTTGCTTATTTTTTTGAAGCCAAATTTTTTATTGAAATGTTTATGTTTTTTGTAGTAGTTTTTATACTGATGGCCAGAGCTTTCGATTAAGGTATCATTCATCACAATCGGTCCACTATTACGTGTTTTATTGATCTACAATCAAATTCGAAAATTCGCAAAGGCTAACCCCTTTGCTTATTTTTTTGAAGCCAAATTTTTTATTGAAATGTTTATGTTTTTTGTAGTAGTTTTTATACTGATGGCCCGAGCTTTCGATTAAGGTATCATTCATCACAATCGGTCCACTATTACGTCCTTTTTGATCTACAATCAAATTCGGAAATTCGCAAAGACTAACCCCTTTGCTTATTTTTTTGGAGCCAAATTTTTTATTGAAATGTTTATGTTTTTTGTAGTAGTTTTTATACTGATGGCCCGAGCTTTCAATTAAGGTATCATTCATCACAATCGGTCCACTATTACGTCCTTTTTGATCTACAATCAAATTCGAAAATTCGCAAAGACTAACCCCTTTGCTTATTTTTTTGGAGCCAAATTTGTTATTGAAATGTTTATATATTTTGTAGTAGTTTTTATACTGATGGCCAGAGCATTCGATTAAGGTGTCATTCAATACAATCGGACCACTATTACTCGTTTTATTGAATCTACAATCAAATTCGAAAATTCGCAAAGGCTAACCCCTTTGCTTATTTTTTTGGAGCCAAATTTTTTATTGAAATATTTATATATTTTATAGTGGTTTTTATACTGATGGCCAGAGCTTTCGATTAAGGTATCATTCATCACAATCGGTCCACTATTACGTCTTTTATTGATCTACAATCAAATTCGAAAATTCGCAAAGGCTAACCCCTTTGCTTATTTTTTTGAAGCCAAATTTTTTATTGAAATGTTTATGTTTTTTGTAGTAGTTTTTATACTGATGGCCCGAGCTTTCGATTAAGGTATCATTCATCACAATCGGTCCACTATTACGTGTTTTATTGATCTACAATCAAATTCGAAAATTCGCAAAGGCTAACCCCTTTGCTTATTTTTTTGAAGCCAAATTTTTTATTGAAATGTTTATGTTTTTTGTAGTAGTTTTTATACTGATGGCCCGAGCTTTCGATTAAGGTATCATTCATCACAATCGATCCACTATTACGTCCTTTTTGATCTACAATCAAATTCGAAAATTCGCAAAGACTAACCCCTTTGCTTATTTTTTTGGAGCCAAATTTGTTATTGAAATGTTTATATATTTTGTAGTAGTTTTTATACTGATGGCCAGAGCATTCGATTAAGGTGTCATTCAATACAATCGGACCACTATTACTCGTTTTATTGAATCTACAATCAAATTTGAAAATTCGCAAAGGCTAACCCCTTTGCTTATTTTTTTGTAGCCAAATTTTTTATTGAAATATTTATATATTTTGTAGTAGTTTTTATACTGATGGCCAGAGCATTCGATTAAGGTATCATTCATCACAATCGGACCACTATTACTCGTTTTATTGAATCTACAATCAAATTCGAAAATTCGCAAAGGCTAACCCCTTTGCTTATTTTTTTGGAGCCAAATTTTTTATTGAAATATTTATATATTTTATAGTGGTTTTTATACTGATGGCCAGAGCTTTCGATTAAGGTATCATTCATCACAATCGGTCCACTATTACGTCTTTTATTGATCTACAATCAAATTCGAAAATTCGCAAAGGCTAACCCCTTTGCTTATTTTTTTGAAGCCAAATTTTTTATTGAAATGTTTATGTTTTTTGTAGTAGTTTTTATACTGATGGCCCGAGCTTTCGATTAAGGTATCATTCATCACAATCGGTCCACTATTACGTGTTTTATTGATCTACAATCAAATTCGAAAATTCGCAAAGGCTAACCCCTTTGCTTATTTTTTTGAAGCCAAATTTTTTATTGAAATGTTTATGTTTTTTGTAGTAGTTTTTATACTGATGGCCCGAGCTTTCGATTAAGGTATCATTCATCACAATCGGTCCACTATTACGTCCTTTTTGATCTACAATCAAATTCGAAAATTCGCAAAGACTAACCCCTTTGCTTATTTTTTTGGAGCCAAATTTGTTATTGAAATGTTTATATATTTTGTAGTAGTTTTTATACTGATGGCCAGAGCATTCGATTAAGGTGTCATTCAATACAATCGGACCACTATTACTCGTTTTATTGAATCTACAATCAAATTTGAAAATTCGCAAAGGCTAACCCCTTTGCTTATTTTTTTGTAGCCAAATTTTTTATTGAAATATTTATATATTTTGTAGTAGTTTTTATACTGATGGCCAGAGCATTCGATTAAGGTATCATTCATCACAATCGGACCACTATTACTCGTTTTATTGAATCTACAATCAAATTCGAAAATTCGCAAAGGCTAACCCCTTTGCTTATTTTTTTGGAGCCAAATTTTTTATTGAAATATTTATATATTTTATAGTGGTTTTTATACTGATGGCCAGAGCTTTCGATTAAGGTATCATTCATCACAATCGGTCCACTATTACGTCTTTTATTGATCTACAATCAAATTCGAAAATTCGCAAAGGCTAACCCCTTTGCTTATTTTTTTGAAGCCAAATTTTTTATTGAAATGTTTATGTTTTTTGTAGTAGTTTTTATACTGATGGCCCGAGCTTTCCCTTAAGGTATCATTCATCACAATCGGTCCACTATTACGTCTTTTATTGATCTACAATCAAATTCGAAAATTCGCAAAGGCTAACCCCTTTGCTTATTTTTTTGGAGCCAAATTTTTTATTGAAATGTTTATGTTTTTTGTAGTAGTTTTTATACTGATGGCCAGAGCATTCGATTAAGGTGTCATTCAATACAATCGGACCACTATTACTCGTTTTATTGAATCTACAATCAAATTTGAAAATTCGCAAAGGCTAACCCCTTTGCTTATTTTTTTGTAGCCAAATTTTTTATTGAAATATTTATATATTTTGTAGTAGTTTTTATACTGATGGCCAGAGCATTCGATTAAGGTATCATTCATCACAATCGGACCACTATTACTCGTTTTATTGAATCTACAATCAAATTCGAAAATTCGCAAAGGCTAACCCCTTTGCTTATTTTTTTGGAGCCAAATTTTTTATTGAAATATTTATATATTTTATAGTGGTTTTTATACTGATGGCTCAAGCTTTCGATTAAGGTATCATTCATCACAATCGGACCACTATTACGTGTTTTATTGATCTACAATCAAATTCGAAAATTCGCAAAGGCTAACCCCTTTGCTTATTTTTTTGGAGCCAAATTTTTTATTGAAATGTTTATGTTTTTTGTAGTAGTTTTTATACTGATGGCCCGAGCTTTCGATTAAGGTATCATTCATCACAATCGGTCCACTATTACGTCTTTTATTGATCTACAATCAAATTCGAAAATTCGCAAAGGCTAACCCCTTTGCTTATTTTTTTGGAGCCAAATTTTTTATTGAAATGTTTATGTTTTTTGTAGTAGTTTTTATACTGATGGCCCGAGCTTTCGATTAAGGTATCATTCATCACAATCGGTCCACTATTACGTCTTTTATTGATCTACAATTAAATTTGAAAATTCGCAAAGGCTAACCCCTTTGCTTATTTTTTTGGAGCCAAATTTTTTATTGAAATAATTCTGCTTTTTGTAGTAAATTTTATACTGGTTGCCAAAGCTTTCGATTAAGATATTATTCATCACAATCGGACCACTATTACTCGTTTTATTGAATCTACAATCAAATTCGAAAATTCGCAAAGGCTAACCCCTTTGCTTATTTTTTTGGAGGGAAATTTTTTATTGAAATTTTTATATATTTTATAGTAGTTTTTATACTGATGACCAGAGCTTTCGATTAAGGTATCATTCATCACAATCGGACCACTATTATTGGTTTTATTGAATCTACAATCAAATTCGAAAATTCGCAAAGGCTAGCCCCTTTGCTTATTTTTTGGAGCCAAATTTTTTATTGAAATGTTTATATATTTTGTAGTAGTTTTTATATTGATGGGCAAAGCTTTCGATTAAGGTATCATTCATCACAATCGGACCACTATTACTCGTTTTATTGAATCTACAATCAAATTCGAAAATTCGCAAAGGCTAACCCCTTTGCTTATTTTTTTGGAGGGAAATTTTTTATTGAAATTTTTATATATTTTATAGTAGTTTTTATACTGATGACCAGAGCTTTCGATTAAGGTATCATTCATCACAATCGGACCACTATTATTGGTTTTATTGAATCTACAATCAAATTCGAAAATTCGCAAAGGCTAACCCCTTTGCTTATTTTTTTGGAGCCAAATTTTTTATTGAAATGTTTATATATTTGGTAGTAGTTTTTATATTGATGGCCAGAGCTTTCGATTAAGGTATCATTCGTCACAATCGGGCCACTATTACGCGTTTTATTGAATCTACAATCAAATTCGAAAATTCGCAAAGGCTAACCCCTTTGCTTATTTTTTTGGAGCCAAATTTTTTATTGAAATAATTCTGCTTTTTGTAGTAAATTTTATACTGGTTGCCAAAGCTTTCGATTAAGATATCATTCATCACAATCGGACCACTATTACTCGTTTTATTGAATCTACAATCAAATTCGAAAATTCGCAAAGGCTAACCCCTTTGCTTATTTTTTGGAGCCAAATTTTTTATTGAAATGTTTATTTATTTTGTCGTTGTTTTTATACTGATGGCCAGAGCTTTCGATTAAGGTATCATTCATCACAATCGGACCAATATTACTCGTTTTATTGAATCTACAATCAAATTCGAAAATTCGCAAAGGCTAGCCCCTTTGCTTATTTTTTGGAGCCAAATTTTTTATTGAAATGTTTATATATTTTGTAGTAGTTTTTATACTGATGGGCAAAGCTTTCGATTAAGGTATCATTCATCACAATCGGACCACTATTATTGGTTTTATTGAATCTACAATCAAATTCGAAAATTCGCAAAGGCTAACCCCTTTGCTTATTTTTTTGGAGCCAAATTTTTTATTGAAATAATTCTGCTTTTTGTAGTAAATTTTATACTGGTTGCCAAAGCTTTCGATTAAGATATCATTCATCACAATCGGACCACTATTACTCGTTTTATTGAATCTACAATCAAATTCGAAAATTCGCAAAGGCTAACCCCTTTGCTTATTTTTTGGAGCCAAATTTTTTATTGAAATGTTTATTTATTTTGTCGTTGTTTTTATACTGATGGCCAGAGCTTTCGATTAAGGTATCATTCATCACAATCGGACCAATATTACTCGTTTTATTGAATCGACAGTCAAATTCGAAAATTCGCAAAGGCTAACCCCTTTGCTTATTTTTTGGAGCCAAGTTTTTTATTGAAATAATTATGATTTTTTGTAGTAGTTTTTATACTGATGGCCAGAGCTTTCGATTAAGGTATCATTCATCACAATCGGACCACTATTACTCGTTTTATTGAATCTACAATCAAATTCGAAAATTCGCAAAGGCTAACCCCTTTGCTTATTTTTTGGAGCCAAGTTTTTTATTGAAATGTTTATATATTTTGTAGCAGTTTTTATACTGATGGCCAGAGCTTTCGATTAAGGTATCATTCATCACAATCGGACCACTATTACTCGTTTTATTGAATCTACAATCAAATTCGAAAATTGGCAAAGGCTAACCCCTTTGCTTATTTTTTTGGAGCCAAATTTTTTATTGAAATGTTTATGTTTTTTGTAGTAGTTTTTATACTGATGGCCAAAGCTTTCGATTAAGATATCATTCATCACAATCGGTCCACTATTACTCGTTTTATTGAATCTACAATCAAATTCGAAAATTCGCAAAGGCTAACCCCTTTGCTTATTTTTTGGAGCCAAATTTTTTATTGAAATGTTTAAGTTTTTTGTAGTAGTTTTTATACTGATGGCCAAAGCTTTCGATTAAGATATCATTCATCACAATCGGTCCACTATTACTCGTTTTATTGAATCTACAATCAAATTCGAAAATTCGCAAAGGCTAACCCCTTTGCTTATTTTTTGGAGCCAAATTTTTTATTGAAATGTTTATATATTTTGTAGTAGTTTTTATACTGATGGCCAAAGCTTTCGATTAAGGTATCATTCATCACAATCGGACCACTATTACTCGTTTTATTGAATCTACAATCAAATTCGAAAATTCGCAAAGGCTAACCCCTTTGCTTATTTTTTGGAGCCAAGTTTTTTATTGAGATAATTATGATTTTTTGTAGTAGATTTTATACTGATGGCCAGAGCTTTCGATTAAGGTATCATTCATCACAATCAGACCACTATTCCTCGTTTTATTGAATCTACAATCAAATTCGAAAATTCGCAAAGGCTAACCCCTTTGCTTATTTTTTGGAGCCAAATTTTTTATTGAAATGTTTATGTTTTTTGTAGTAGTTTTTATACTGATGGCCAAAGCTTTCGATTAAGATATCATTCATCACAATCGGTCCACTATTACTCGTTTTATTGAATCTACAATCAAATTCGAAAATTCGCAAAGGCTAACCCCTTTGCTTATTTTTTGGATCCAAATTTTTTATTGAAATGTTTGTATATTTTGTAGCAGTTTTTATACTGATGGCCAGAGCTTTCGATTAAGGTATCATTCATCACAATCGGACCACTATTACTCGTTTTATTGAATCTACAATCAAATTCGAAAATTCGCAAAGGCTAACCCCTTTGCTTATTTTTTGGATCCAAATTTTTTATTGAAATGTTTATATATTTTGTAGCAGTTTTTATACTGATGGCCAGAGCTTTCGATTAAGGTATCATTCATCACAATCGGACCACTATTACTCGTTTTATTGAATCTTCAATCAAATTCGAAAATTCGCAAAGGCTAACCCCTTTGCTTATTTTTTTGGAGCCAAGTTTTTTATTGAAATGTTTATATATTTTGTAGCAGTTTTTATACTGATGGCCAGAGCTTTCGATTAAGGTATCATTCATCACAATCGGACCACTATTACTCGTTTTATTGAATCTACAATCAAATTCGAAAATTCACAAAGGCTAACCCCTTTGCTTATTTTTTTGGAGCCAAATTTTTTATTGAAATGTTTATATATTTTTAAGTAGTTTTTATACTGATGGCCAGAGCTTTCGATTAAGGTATCATTCATCACAATCGGACCACTATTACTCGTTTTATTGAATCTACAATCAAATTCGAAAATTCGCAAAGGCTAACCCCTTTGCTTATTTTTTTGGAGCCAAATTTTTAATTGAAATGTTTATATATTTTGTAGCAGTTTTTATACTGATGGCCAGAGCTTTCGATTAAGGTATCATTCATCACAATCGGACCACTATTACTCGTTTTATTGAATCTACAATCAAATTCGAAAATTCGCAAAGGCTAACCCCTTTGCTTATTTTTTGGATCCAAATTTTTTATTGAAATGTTTAAGTTTTTTGTAGTAGTTTTTATACTGATGGCCAAAGCTTTCGATTAAGATATCATTCATCACAATCGGTCCACTATTACTCGTTTTATTGAATCTACAATCAAATTCGAAAATTCGCAAAGGCTAACCCCTTTGCTTATTTTTTGGAGCCAAATTTTTTATTGAAATGTTTATGTTTTTTGTAGTAGTTTTTATACTGATGGCCAAAGCTTTCGATTAAGGTATCATTCATCACAATCGGACCACTATTACTCGTTTTATTGAATCTACAATCAAATTCGAAAATTCGCAAAGGCTAACCCCTTTGCTTATTTTTTGGAGCCAAGTTTTTTATTGAGATAATTATGATTTTTTGTAGTAGTTTTTATACTGATGGCCAGAGCTTTCGATTAAGGTATCATTCATCACAATCAGACCACTATTCCTCGTTTTATTGAATCTACAATCAAATTCGAAAATTCGCAAAGGCTAACCCCTTTGCTTATTTTTTGGAGCCAAATTTTTTATTGAAATGTTTATGTTTTTTGTAGTAGTTTTTATACTGATGGCCAAAGCTTTCGATTAAGATATCATTCATCACAATCGGTCCACTATTACTCGTTTTATTGAATCTACAATCAAATTCGAAAATTCGCAAAGGCTAACCCCTTTGCTTATTTTTTGGATCCAAATTTTTTATTGAAATGTTTGTATATTTTGTAGCAGTTTTTATACTGATGGCCAGAGCTTTCGATTAAGGTATCATTCATCACAATCGGACCACTATTACTCGTTTTATTGAATCTACAATCAAATTCGAAAATTCGCAAAGGCTAACCCCTTTGCTTATTTTTTGGATCCAAATTTTTTATTGAAATGTTTATATATTTTGTAGCAGTTTTTATACTGATGGCCAGAGCTTTCGATTAAGGTATCATTCATCACAATCGGACCACTATTACTCGTTTTATTGAATCTTCAATCAAATTCGAAAATTCGCAAAGGCTAACCCCTTTGCTTATTTTTTTGGAGCCAAATTTTTTATTGAAATGTTTATATATTTTTAAGTAGTTTTTATACTGATGGCCAGAGCTTTCGATTAAGGTATCATTCATCACAATCGGACCACTATTACTCGTTTTATTGAATCTACAATCAAATTCGAAAATTCGCAAAGGCTAACCCCTTTGCTTATTTTTTTGGAGCCAAATTTTTTATTGAAATGTTTATATATTTTTAAGTAGTTTTTATACTGATGGCCAGAGCTTTCGATTAAGGTATCATTCATCACAATCGGACCACTATTACTCGTTTTATTGAATCTACAATCAAATTCGAAAATTCGCAAAGGCTAACCCCTTTGCTTATTTTTTTGGAGCCAAATTTTTAATTGAAATGTTTATATATTTTGTAGCAGTTTTTATACTGATGGCCAGAGCTTTCGATTAAGGTATCATTCATCACAATCGGACCACTATTACTCGTTTTATTGAATCTACAATCAAATTCGAAAATTCGCAAAGGCTAACCCCTTTGCTTATTTTTTTGGAGCCAAATTTTTTATTGAAATGTTTATATATTTTTAAGTAGTTTTTATACTGATGGCCAGAGCTTTCGATTAAGGTATCATTCATCACAATCGGACCACTATTACTCGTTTTATTGAATCTACAATCAAATTCGAAAATTCGCAAAGGCTAACCCCATTGCTTATTTTTTTGGAGCCAAATTTTTTATTGAAATGTTTATATATTTTTAAGTAGTTTTTATACTGATGGCCAGAGCTTTCGATTAAGGTATCATTCATCACAATCGGACCACTATTACTCGTTTTATTGAATCTACAATCAAATTCGAAAATTCGCAAAGGCTAACCCCTTTGCTTATTTTTTGGAGCCAAATTTTTTATTGAAATGTTTATTTATTTTGTCGTTGTTTTAATACTGATGGCCAGAGCTTTCGATTAAGGTATCATTCATCACAATCGGTCCACTATTGCGTGTTTTATTGATCTACAATCAAATTCGCAAAATTCGCAAAGGCTAACCCCTTTGCTTATTTTTTTGGAGGGACATTTTAATTGAAATTTTAATATACTTTATTGTAGTTTTTATACTGATGGCCAGAGCTTTCGATTAAGGTATCATTCATCACAATCGGACCACTATTACTCGTTTTATTGAATCTACAATCAAATTCGAAAATTCGCAAAGGCTAACCCCTTTGCTTATTTTTTGGAGCCAAATTTTTTATTGAAATGTTTATTTATTTTGTCGTTGTTTTAATACTGATGGCCAGAGCTTTCGATTAAGGTATCATTCATCACAATCGGACCAATATTACTCGTTTTATTGAATCTACAATCAAATTCGAAAATTCGCAAAGGCTTACCCCTTTTCTTATTTTTTTGGAGCCAAATTTTTTATTGAAATGTTTATATATTTTTAAGTAGTTTTTATACTGATGGCCAGAGCTTTCGATTAAGGTATCATTCATCACAATCGGACCACTATTACTCGTTTTATTGAATCTACAATCAAATTCGAAAATTCGCAAAGGCTAACCCCTTTGCTTATTTTTTTGGAGCCAAATTTTTTATTGAAATGTTTATATATTTTTAAGTAGTTTTTATACTGATGGCCAGAGCTTTCGATTAAGGTATCATTCATCACAATCGGACCACTATTACTCGTTTTATTGAATCTACAATCAAATTCGAAAATTCGCAAAGGCTAACCCCTTTGCTTATTTTTTGGAGCCATATTTTTTATTGAAATGTTTATTTATTTTGTCGTTGTTTTAATACTGATGGCCAGAGCTTTCGATTAAGGTATCATTCATCACAATCGGACCACTATTACTCGTTTTATTGAATCTACAATCAAATTCGAAAATTCGCAAAGGCTAACCCCTTTGCTTATTTTTTTGGAGCCAAATTTTTTATTGAAATGTTTATATATTTTTAAGTAGTTTTTATACTGATGGCCAGAGCTTTCGATTAAGGTATCATTCATCACAATCGGACCACTATTACTCGTTTTATTGAATCTACAATCAAATTCGAAAATTCGCAAAGGCTAACCCCTTTGCTTATTTTTTTGGAGCCAAATTTTTTATTGAAATGTTTATATATTTTGTAGAAGTTTTTATACTGATGGCCAAAGCTTTCGATTAAGGTATCATTCATCACAATCGGTCCACTATTGCGTGTTTTATTGATCTACAATCAAATTCGCAAAATTCGCAAAGGCTAACCCCTTTGCTTATTTTTTTGGAGCCAAATTTTTATTGAAATTTTTATATACTTTATTGTAGTTTTTATACTGATGGCCAGAGCTTTCGATTAAGGTATCATTCATCACAATCGGACCACTATTACTCGTTTTATTGAATCTACAATCAAATTCGAAAATTCGCAAAGGCTAACCCCTTTTCTTATTTTTTTGGAGCCAAATTTTTTATTGAAATGTTTATTTATTTTGTCGTTGTTTTAATACTGATGGCCAGAGCTTTCGATTAAGGTATCATTCATCACAATCGGTCCACTATTGCGTGTTTTATTGATCTACAATCAAATTCGCAAAATTCGCAAAGGCTAACCCCTTTGCTTATTTTTTTGGAGCCAAATTTTTTATTGAAATGTTTATATTTTTTGTAGTAGTTTTTATACTGATGGCCAGAGCTTTCGATTAAGGTATCATTCATCACAATCGGACCACTATTACTCGTTTTATTGAATCTACAATCAAATTCGAAAATTCGCAAAGGCTTACCCCTTTTCTTATTTTTTTGGAGCCAAATTTTTTATTGAAATGTTTATTTATTTTGTCGTTGTTTTAATACTGATGGCCAGAGCTTTCGATTAAGGTATCATTCATCACAATCGGACCACTATTACTCGTTTTATTGAATCTACAATCAAATTCGAAAATTCGCAAAGGCTTACCCCTTTTCTTATTTTTTTGGAGCCAAATTTTTTATTGAAATGTTTATACATTTTGTAGTACTTTTTATACTGATGGCCCGAGCTTTCGATTAAGGTATCATTCATCACAATCGGACCACTATTACTCGTTTTATTGAATCTACAATCAAATTCGAAAATTCGCAAAGGCTAACCCCTTTGCTTATTTTTTGGAGCCAAATTTTTTATTGAAATGTTTATTTATTTTGTAGTAGTTTTTATACTGATGGCCAGAGCTTTCGATTAAGGTATCATTCATCACAATCGGACCAATATTACTCGTTTTATTGAATCTACAATCAAATTCGAAAATTCGCAAAGGCTTACCCCTTTTCTTATTTTTTTGGAGCCAAATTTTTTATTGAAATGTTTTTACATTTTGTAGTACTTTTTATACTGATGGCCCGAGCTTTCGATTAAGGTATCATTCATCACAATCGGACCACTATTACTCGTTTTATTGAATCTACAATCAAATTCGAAAATTCGCAAAGGCTAACCCCTTTGCTTATTTTTTGGAGCCAAATTTTTTATTGAAATGTTTATTTATTTTGTCGTTGTTTTAATACTGATGGCCAGAGCTTTCGATTAAGGTATCATTCATCACAATCGGACCAATATTACTCGTTTTATTGAATCTACAATCAAATTCGAAAATTCGCAAAGGCTTACCCCTTTTCTTATTTTTTTGGAGCCAAATTTTTTATTGAAATGTTTATACATTTTGTAGTACTTTTTATACTGATGGCCCGAGCTTTCGATTACGGTATCATTCATCACAATCGGACCACTATTACTCGTTTTATTGAATCTACAATCAAATTCGAAAATTCGCAAAGGCTAACCCCTTTGCTTATTTTTTTGGAGCCAAATTTTTTATTGAAATGTTTATATATTTTTAAGTAGTTTTTATACTGATGGCCAGAGCTTTCGATTAAGGTATCATTCATCACAATCGGACCACTATTACTCGTTTTATTGAATCTACAATCAAATTCGAAAATTCGCAAAGGCTAACCCCTTTGCTTATTTTTTGGAGCCAAATTTTTTATTGAAATGTTTATTTATTTTGTCGTTGTTTTAATACTGATGGCCAGAGCTTTCGATTAAGGTATCATTCATCACAATCGGTCCACTATTGCGTGTTTTATTGATCTACAATCAAATTCGCAAAATTCGCAAAGGCTAACCCCTTTGCTTATTTTTTTGGAGGGACATTTTTATTGAAATTTTTATATACTTTATTGTAGTTTTTATACTGATGGCCAGAGCTTTCGATTAAGGTATCATTCATCACAATCGGACCACTATTACTCGTTTTATTGAATCTACAATCAAATTCGAAAATTCGCAAAGGCTAACCCCTTTGCTTATTTTTTTGGAGTTAAATTTTTTATTGAAATGTTTATATATTTTTAAGTAGTTTTTATACTGATGGCCAGAGCTTTCGATTAAGGTATCATTCATCACAATCGGACCACTATTGCGTGTTTTATTGATCTACAATCAAATTCGCAAAATTCGCAAAGGCTAACCCCTTTGCTTATTTTTTTGGAGCCAAATTTTTTATTGAAATGTTTATATATTTTTAAGTAGTTTTTATACTGATGGCCAGAGCTTTCGATTAAGGTATCATTCATCACAATCGGACCACTATTACTCGTTTTATTGAATCTACAATCAAATTCGAAAATTCGCAAAGGCTTACCCCTTTTCTTATTTTTTTGGAGCCAAATTTTTTATTGAAATGTTTATTTATTTTGTCGTTGTTTTAATACTGATGGCCAGAGCTTTCGATTAAGGTATCATTCATCACAATCGGACCACTATTACTCGTTTTATTGAATCTACAATCAAATTCGAAAATTCGCAAAGGCTTACCCCTTTTCTTATTTTTTTGGAGCCAAATTTTTTATTGAAATGTTTATACATTTTGTAGTACTTTTTATACTGATGGCCCGAGCTTTCGATTAAGGTATCATTCATCACAATCGGACCACTATTACTCGTTTTATTGAATCTACAATCAAATTCGAAAATTCGCAAAGGCTAACCCCTTTGCTTATTTTTTGGAGCCAAATTTTTTATTGAAATGTTTATTTATTTTGTAGTAGTTTTTATACTGATGGCCAGAGCTTTCGATTAAGGTATCATTCATCACAATCGGACCAATATTACTCGTTTTATTGAATCTACAATCAAATTCGAAAATTCGCAAAGGCTTACCCCTTTTCTTATTTTTTTGGAGCCAAATTTTTTATTGAAATGTTTTTACATTTTGTAGTACTTTTTATACTGATGGCCCGAGCTTTCGATTAAGGTATCATTCATCACAATCGGACCACTATTACTCGTTTTATTGAATCTACAATCAAATTCGAAAATTCGCAAAGGCTAACCCCTTTGCTTATTTTTTGGAGCCAAATTTTTTATTGAAATGTTTATTTATTTTGTCGTTGTTTTAATACTGATGGCCAGAGCTTTCGATTAAGGTATCATTCATCACAATCGGACCAATATTACTCGTTTTATTGAATCTACAATCAAATTCGAAAATTCGCAAAGGCTTACCCCTTTTCTTATTTTTTTGGAGCCAAATTTTTTATTGAAATGTTTATACATTTTGTAGTACTTTTTATACTGATGGCCCGAGCTTTCGATTACGGTATCATTCATCACAATCGGACCACTATTACTCGTTTTATTGAATCTACAATCAAATTCGAAAATTCGCAAAGGCTAACCCCTTTGCTTATTTTTTTGGAGCCAAATTTTTTATTGAAATGTTTATATATTTTTAAGTAGTTTTTATACTGATGGCCAGAGCTTTCGATTAAGGTATCATTCATCACAATCGGACCACTATTACTCGTTTTATTGAATCTACAATCAAATTCGAAAATTCGCAAAGGCTAACCCCTTTGCTTATTTTTTGGAGCCAAATTTTTTATTGAAATGTTTATTTATTTTGTCGTTGTTTTAATACTGATGGCCAGAGCTTTCGATTAAGGTATCATTCATCACAATCGGTCCACTATTGCGTGTTTTATTGATCTACAATCAAATTCGCAAAATTCGCAAAGGCTAACCCCTTTGCTTATTTTTTTGGAGGGACATTTTTATTGAAATTTTTATATACTTTATTGTAGTTTTTATACTGATGGCCAGAGCTTTCGATTAAGGTATCATTC
Organism: Tipula confusa; assembly: GCA_963556175.1. NCBI lineage: Eukaryota > Metazoa > Arthropoda > Insecta > Diptera > Tipulidae > Tipula > Tipula confusa. The sequence goes on from OY744476.1 coordinate 160,930,434, forward strand.
ATCACAATCGGACCACTATTACTCGTTTTATTGAATCTACAATCAAATTCGAAAATTCGCAAAGGCTAACCCCTTTGCTTATTTTTTTGGAGTTAAATTTTTTATTGAAATGTTTATATATTTTTAAGTAGTTTTTATACTGATGGCCAGAGCTTTCGATTAAGGTATCATTCATCACAATCGGACCACTATTACTCGTTTTATTGAATCTACAATCAAATTCGAAAATTCGCAAAGACTAACCCCTTTGCTTATTTTTTTGGAGCCAAATTTTTTATTGAAATGTTTATATATTTTAAGTAGTTTTTATATTGATACCCAGAGCTTTCGATTAAGGTATCATTCATCACAATCGGACCACTATTACTCGTTTTATTGAATCTACAATCAAATTCGAAAATTCGCAAAGGCTAACCCCTTTGCTAATTTTTTTAGAGCCAATTTTTTTATTGAAATGGTTATACATTTTGTAGTAGTTTCTATACTGATGGCCAGAGCTTTCGATTAAGGTATCATTCATCACAATCGGGTCGCTATTACTCGTTTTATTGAATCAACAATCAAATTCGAAAATTCGCAAAGGCTAACCCCTTTGCTTATTTTTTGGAGCCAATTTTTTTATTGATATGTTTATATATTTTGTAGTAGTTTCTATATTGATGGCCAGAGCTTTCGATTAAGGTATCATTCATCACAATCGGGTCGCTATTACTCGTTTTATTGAATCAACAATCAAATTCGAAAATTCGCAAAGGCTAACCCCTTTGCTTATTTTTTTGGAGCCAATTTTTTTATTGAAATGTTTATATATTTTGTAGTAGTTTCTATACTGATGGCCAGAGCTTTCGATTAAGGTATCATTCATCACAATCGGGTCGCTATTACTCGTTTTATTGAATCAACAATCAAATTCGAAAATTCGCAAAGGCTAACCCCTTTGCTTATTTTTTGGAGCCAATTTTTTAATTGAAATGTTTATATATTTTGTAGTAGTTTCTATACTGATGGCCAGAGCTTTCGATTAAGGTATCATTCATCACAATCGGAATACTATTACTCGTTTTATTGAATCAACAATCAAATTCGAAAATTCGCAAAGGCTAACCCCTTTGCTTATTTTTTTGGAGCCAAATTTTTTATTGAAATGTTTATATATTTTGTATTAGTTTTTATATTGATACCCAGAGCTTTCGATTAAGGTATCATTCATCACAATCAGACCACCATTACTCGTTTTATTGAATCTACAATCAAATTCGAAAATTCGCAAAGGCTAACCCCTTTGCTTATTTTTTTGGAGCCAAATTTTTTATTGAAATGTTTTTTTTTGTATTAGTTTTTATACTGATGGCTTAAGCTTTCGATTAAGGTATCATTCATCACAATCGGAATACTATTACTCGTTTTATTGAATCTACAATCAAATTCGAAAATTCGCAAAGGCTAACCCCTTTGCTTATTTTTTTGGAGCCAAATTTTTTATTGAAATGTTTTTTTTTGTAGTAGTTTTTATACTGATGGCTTAAGCTTTCGATTAAGGTATCATTCATCACAATCGGAATACTATTACTCGTTTTATTGAATCTACAATCAAATTCGAAAATTCGCAAAGGCTAACCCCTTTGCTTATTTTTTTGGAGCCAAATTTGTTATTGAAATGTTTATATATTTTATAGTAGTTTTTATACTGATGGCCAGAGCTTTCGATTATTCTCTAATCGGCAGTTTAAACACTGTTTTTAAATATACATGTATACATTCCCACAAAAAAACCTTAGCAAAAAAATTACAAAAACAAAATTTTATGCGACATCATTTGTAGAATAGTGTAAGCTAAAGTATAAACTTTTTGTTTCAATTTGTACTAAAAAGTAACTTGGCTATTTAAGCAAATACACCATTTATATATAATGTGTACTAAAAGGTATGTTTTATAAATATCTTATGCCATATTTTATTCATACTACTATTATAAAATAGTAAAAGCTTTTCTTTTAGTATTTACTAGTGAAAAGTGCAGCATTAGCTCAATAGAGACCGCCATATACACGATTTTGTGATTATTCTCTAATTTGTAGGCACATATTTTCTCTATTTTTTTTAATTTTTCCGTCAATTCAATTATTTAGCGTTGTTGGCTTTGATAATGAACGACTAAAGTTCGGTAAAAGTGCTGACTTGAAGTTAACGTTATAATGTGGAGCTTTATATAGTAGTGATTCTGTTAACTAAGCAATTAGCAAAGCAGTTTAGGCTGTGATGTTTGGGTCAGTGTTCGAATCTCAATGGCAGAGGAATGTAAAAATCATTTTTGATCAGTAAATGCGAGCTGTGATGAAATTACGATTAACACAACTATGTTGAATCGCTTTACTGTTAGATGCTGAACCAATTAGCATAACGAACAGCCATGCTAGTACACGATAGCAGTGTAATGTGCAAGTGGATATTTTAAGGCGAACATAAAGTCACGTGTCCTTGATTTGGTTGGTGACGACGTTGAGTAGGACGTTAAATTAACCTCGAAAGCTAAGTTGTGAGAGTTATGTGGTGAAGCCACAACAAAGTCTACATAGATAAAAAACATACTTGCGTTATTTAGGTGTTACTACTGGCACAATAATTCTATGCTCGTTATAAACGAATTCGTTCAATTGGTCAATATTATGGTAACCGAAACAATGCAGTTATTTACTGTGTGTCGACATGTGTGGACAGCTCTGGCTTCAACTGTGGCATTAGCGTTTAAACAACAAGCTCATCTGGATCCCTGGCCCCTCAGACGACAATAGGATCTGCAGGGCTGGTGATATTGCTAGGCAAGGTACGATTTGTTAACTAAAAATTGTCAAGGCAGTTGAAGAAAGGCCTATGATGCTTAAACTGGCGTTTAGGAAAGTACAGAAGAATTGGCATTAATTTCTCCACTCGGAAGTAAGTTAAGAACAGCCGTATGTACTCAAACGACACTACTTTTTTGGTAAATATCAGAGACACCAATCAGCTCCTTGAATGACATGACAAGAACAGATTCGTTTAGCCAATAAAAATGCATAACACAAGACATCTACCGGATTGAGCTAATAATTATATGTGGCCTGTCTGTATGCTGTATAACACATAGATTTTAATTTGAATATATAAACGAGACGAATAAAAAAACCATCAATATTTTAAATCCGCTACGGGTCGTGGCTATTCGGACGACCAAGAATAATATACTCCTGTGTGTATATGATTAACAAAATGGTAAAAATTAAAAAAACAAAAGACATAAAATAAAATAACAAAAACACTCAGGTAATAAAAATAATAAGTACGATCATTATTACGATCAAAATCATAAAAACCCAAGCAAATAATTAATTTGTATATCAGACGTATTAAAGCTGACCAAATAAACGATAAAAAAAAATTTGTTAACCAAAAAACAGCAACAAAACTATTTTGCCTAATTAATTACCTTATTATAATTTCGTTTGTTTAATTATAATTTAAATATTAAATATTATGATATAAAACATTTTTTTAAACTAATTATTTATTTATTTAGTTTTAAATTTTAATTTTATTTTTTAAACTGTCATTCGTTATGCATGTTTGAAGTTTTAAAGGCAATTCATAATTTTTTTTTTTTTTAATTTAATTATTGCCAAAATTGTATCCATATCGCATTGTATGCAAAGTTTGTACATATATTGTGACGATTATGATCAACGTAACACCAACTAATAAAAAGCTACATCGTATTCCTGACATGTGACTGGTGCTGTACTCCGATATGCCATCATAAACAGGGAAATACATCGATCCCTAGGAAAACAGGGGAATACATCGATAAGTAGCTGAAAATGGACCAGCAATATCCATTGCTAAACGCTCGAATTACGCTCCACCGTTGTATTGTTTTACCTTCCCTCTTATTCTTTGATCTAGTTTTTCCAACAAAGGACCTCCTTTGTTGGCAGCACAAGCCTGCACATCTGCTGCCTTACCCAGTCTATTCATTATGTCATATCGCGGCCTGAGCCTATACTTTAAAACCCTCTATTTGAAATTTCCCATCAAATTATGGATTTGCCTTTATGACTTCCGACAGCTTATTCATTTCTAGTGGTTTTTACACGGCTTTAATGAGCTGTTTCATCGGTGTGCGAGAAGGACTTCTTATATATACAAGTTGACATTTTTTTATTTTGTTCAACAATTCCTACGCTTCTTTACCGTTACATCAGCTGCGATAGATCGCTTAAAATCGCTTGTATTTCACCCTTCATTTCTTTTAGCTTCCAACACTTGTACCGTTCCATTGATAGATTTTGTCACATAAACCATGAATTTGATAGATTTCTTTGACTCTCGTATTCTTCCTGCCAACGTGCCTTGCATTTGATCTAACTTCTCGTTCTGTTCATCTTTATTTGCTATATGCTTGTTGCACCTGTTGTTTTATTTAATTCGGCTTTTAGAATCGTTCCCATATTTGCGGTTTCCTCGGATTGTTTAGGAGGCAGATGTTTTTTTTTTTTGCCCGCACGTATTCCGCTGCCGGTTAGAATATTATCCTTCTTACCGTTGATACTTTGGGTGATTTTTTTCCATCTTAGGCTCAGAGACTCGAATGAATATGCCCAATAACCACAAATTTAAAAAACCTCAGAAGAGTCAAACAGTTGATATCCTAAACGCTATATAGGTGAAAACCAAATCACCCGTAAAATAAAGAGAGCCTTTTGATTTTGTGCGTACATTTACCAACGAATTATTCAGTGTCAGCACACTGGAATCCAAAGGAAGAAAAAATCTACAGGGAAAGCAAAAAAAAGTTAAAAGGGCGGACGCGAAAGAGAGAACAGAATGCACTCATTTACTGTCTGTTCTTCGTGCCGAGTTACCGATTGGGTCAAGAGGCTTCAAGTGGTATGCATTTGAGAATATTGCCAGGTTCTGCTTTGTTTACCGAGCAAACTTGCAAACATGGCTCGGAAAATGGACATGACTACAAATCGTGTCCCAAGGACTGCCGACATCGTCAATTATAGTTGCAACTGCGGAGACAGTGACAACGCAAACACTGCTATAATCGTCTGTAACCATGACCTATAGAGATACTTAGAATCGCACAACTTTTTGACTGACTCACATTGTGTATGTGTTGACTGGACATGATAGCAATGAACCTCCAAATTTGTATCAATATGAGCAGCCAAAGAGGATGAGGCCATAGTAGAACACAAAATAACAAAAGCTTGCTTAGTCTGGAGAAGGACATTGCAGAGCATGGTGATGCAGACCCAAGGGACTTTATAGATAAATTCGGTATGGGCTAAAGGCTTAAATCTGTCTGAAAACCAGCACTCTGCGTTTTGATGACAAAGTGAAAAATAACTCAGAAACACACAAAGGAATAAGAGCGTTCGATAACTATAAGGACACTGGTGCAAAAATGCCAATAGCTTATAATATGGCCTAGTTTCATTCGCTCCATCAACATTTTTCTAAAAAGAGATGCTTTTCCGAAAGCTATATGCAATAAATTTTGCAAAATTCCAATCCAACCTGAAATAACTATCAAAATCTTCCACCAACACTTCTCGCAACTGACGAAAAAACACACACAACACACCACACAGATCAGCATCTGACCAAAACAACAATCTGTCCAACCAAACTCCAATAAAAAGTCGATATCCAAAAATCTGCCACAAATCAATGAAACACCAATGGAACATCGCATTGATTTTGGTTTGCATCTTTGCTACCATATTGAATTTTTTTGACATCTTCCATTTATTTTTGTTTACCACTTCACTTCTATCAAATGTTTATTCTTTTTAATACTATCAGTACACTGTAAATTAATATAAACTATTATTCTACAGAACTATAATTTTTAACACTATAAATATTTAAATAATTTATTTTTCGGTAGCGACCAACACACACGTATGTTTCGATCGTTAGCCGAGACACCCACCAGAAACAAAAATATGTATTAAAAATATGTCAGCTCGAAAGTTTATTAGCAATCAGCTTTATATTTTGTTCGACCTTCGTAATTATGGACCAGCAAGGGAATCTATATAGAGCGAAAATATCAATACAAACTAAAATATATAGGAAACAGTTCTAATAAGTCTTTGCAGTGTGATACAACGTCATCTGGATCCTCCTAACATTACTGTTGAGTTATTAAGTGTGAGAGAGCCTTTGTTTTGTTTTGTTTTTAATACTAGCCGCTTGTGGCGTTCTATTTCCTTCTTGTACTTATTCTCTAAAATAAATACCTCGTGTATGGACGCTTGTCTTTTTTATTCGGATTATATTTCTTTTTATTTAAGTACATAATCACATCAGGTTATGGGCCCAGACCCACTTAAATAATAAAAAAATTCCATAAAGAAATTGCGTGGAAGAGATAACTATAAGAAATGGAAATTTGCTGCACAAGCATATCCTCAAATGAATGACCTTTGGAGTCATGTTGATGGCACATGTAAGGAAAGTGATCCAGAAAAAAAAATTAAGATTCAAAAGCCAAGGCGACGATTGTTTTATTAGTGGACAGTGTGAATTTTTCACATATTCAAAAAGCAAATACGGTGAAGGATGTTTGGGACAGTCTGAAATTGGCGTTTGAAGATTCCGATTTCCGATCTACTTCGTTGTGTAGCATTATTGCGTGAACTAGTTTCAACAAGACTAGTGGATTGCGCTACGATGGAATTTTTCGTCAACAAAATTATTATGACCGCCCACAAGTTAAAAGGTGCCGGCATGGAAATAGACGATAAGTGGATTGGCGCATTGTTGTTGGCCGGATTAAGCGACGAGTACAAGCCTATGATTATGGCGATAAAAAATTCTGCCACAAAAATTTCGGCTGACTTAATAAAAACCAAACTATTTACTTCAAGAAATTGTTTTGGATGTGGCGTAGTTGGTCACTTCAAAAACAAATGTTCGAATACGAAGATAGCTAATCATTCGTCAGTTTTTTCGTGTTTGACAGCATGCAGTATTAAATCTCAAACCAGTGTCAGAATCAGGGGAGGTCACGATTACAAATCAATCAAAATTGAAGGCCGAATTGATTGGCAATGTTTTGCTCCAACTACGGGTGAATAGTCGTATCGTAAATACTAGAGTTCATGATGTTCTATACGTGCCAGGACTTTGCACAAACTTATTGTCAGTTAGTCAATTAGTAGGTAAAGGTTTAATTGTCAAGTTTAGTGCAAATGATTGCAAAGTTTTTGACAATAACAAGAAATTACTGATTGAGGCAAAAGTAAATGCAGGGATGTTCAAAGTGACACACACGAGTGAAACATGTTTGAGGGTCAAAGTTGAGAATTCATGGGAATTATGGCATCGACGTCTAGGACATGTGGGTCACGATAGCTTGATGAGATTACGAAATGTATTTGTGGATGGGATGAGTTTTATCGGAGGTCAACAGGACAAGTGTGAAACTTGTATAACGGAGAAACAGACTAGCCTTCCGTTCAAGAACAGCAAATCTCGGGCTTTCAGAGTACTAGAACTGGTGCACACCGACCTGTGTGGTCCAATGCCAGTTGATTAATTTGGCGACTCGCGATATTTTGTGACTTTCTTGGATGATTTTACTAGCAAGATTTCCGTGTATTTCATAAAAAAACAAATCAAACACCTTGAATGCAGTTCAAAGCTTTTGCGGAGAATCAAACGAGTCACAAAATCAGAACGTTGCGATCAGATAATGGAACAGAATACTGCAACAAGGAGTTTTCTAAATTCATCCGAGATTCAGGGATACAGTATCAAACATAACTGTACCATATACGGCAGAACAAAACGGCAAGCGGAAAGGATGAATCGTGCATTGGTGGAGGCGTGCGAGATGTATGCTTTTTGACGCAAAGCTTGACAACAGATTTTGGGGTGAAGCTGTCAACACAGCGGCTTATCATGTGAATCGTTTACAATATCGTGAGGCTATCGATACAACGCCCGAAGAAATTTGGGCCAATAAAAAACCAGATTTATCCAACTTGAAAGTGTTTGGATGCAGGGCAATGGTCCATATTCCGAAACAAAAGCGCCAGAAATTTGATTCGAAATCAAAGGAATACATCATGGTCGGCTACAGCGAGAATAGTAAAGGTTATCGAGTTTTTGATATAAAAAAATCACGAGTGGATGTCAGTCGTGATATCATTTTTCTGGAGGACCAACGCTGTGAAAACAAGGTAATTGATTGTAACGAATTTTCTAATCATTTTTATCCATTCAAAGATGATAGCAATGAAGTAGAGGATGAGGCAATTATTACAACAGGAAGTTCAGAAGGCGTATCCAGATCTCAAAAAAGTGAGGATCTAACAGCTGAAGATTCAATTGACGTTTCCGGTAGTAATGAACCTTCAAATGAGGAGAAGAATGATGTTTCGTTAGAACCACGTCGTTCATCGAGAGAGCACAAGTCGACGAAAAGTAATGACTTCATTTATATTGTATCTCGTGTTCAATTGATGATCCATTGTCATTTGTCAGTGAAGGAGGCTATGAGCAGCTCAAATGCGTCTCAATGGAAAAAAGCTATGGAAGAAGAGCATCGTTCGTTAATCGAAAACGAGACGTGGTCGCTTACAGATTTGCCACCTGATCGTAGAGCAATTCAAAGCAAATAGGTTTCCAAGACCAAGTACAACGGAAAATAAGTGGTAGATCGGCACAAGGCTCGTTTTGTAGTGAAGGGCTGTGCTCAGCGTAAGGGCATTAACTATGAGAAGACATTCTCGCCCGTAGATCGCTACTCGTCGATACGTTTTTTGATTGCGGTAGCTGTGAGATACGATTTAGAAATCGATCAGATGGATGCGATTACAACGTTTCTTAATGGCGATTTGAGCGAGAAAATTTATTTGATTTAACCTGAAAAGTGATAGAAGTCAACGTGTTTGTTGTTTGAAGAAGTCGCTATACGAACTCAAGCAGTCCAGTCGTATATGGTATCGGCGTTTGGACACTGCCTTGAAGATTTTTGGCATAAAATGCTCAAATTACGATGCGTGCATTTACTATTTAATGGATGGTAGCAAGATGTTGATTGAGGTAGTATATGTTGGACTTGCTCATTTTTTCCAACGACAAAGTTTTGAAAGCTGAATTAAAGTTGTGTCTTCAAAAGCAATTTAAAATGAAGGACATTGGCGAAGCCAAGTATGTGTTGGGCATGCAGATTACACGAGACCGCAAGACGGTCAATTTCAATAAATCAAAGCCAGTATATTTAAAATATACTAGAACATTTCTAAATGGCCAATTGTAATAGTGAAAGTGTTCCAGCTGATCCATATCAGAAACTCAATTCAGAAATGTCGCCGAAGAATGAGTTAGATCATGAATCCATGAAGGATATGCCATATCAAGAAGCAGTGGGGAGCTTGATGTTTCCTGCCCAGGTCTCACGGCCAGATATACAGTTCGCAGTAGGAGCTGTCAGCAGATTTAATAACAATCCAGGCGTTGCTCATTGGTTGGCAGTAAAGCGGATCATGCGATATTTCAAAAGTACAGTCAAGATGAAACTGACTTATTCAAAAAATGGAAATGAAGTAGTGCAAGGTTATTGCGATTCAGATTGGGCAAGTGATTCAGTAGATTGACGTTCGACAACAGACTATGCATTTAAACTGCAAGGTAGAGCAATTTCATGGGCATCAAAGAAGCAACCAACAGTTGCTTTGTCTACAACAGAGTCTATTTGGTGGCGGGGTATATATCAGGAGTTGCTAGGTGAAAATAAATGTTCAACCATCATACACTTCGACAACAAAGGAGCGATCCAACTAACGGATAAGACCCAGAACACAGAAAAAAGCATATAGATGTACGTCATCATTTTCTGCGCGAGAAGGTTAATGGCAAGATGGTTAAATTTGTTTACGTCAACACAAACAATATGTTAGCAGACAGCTAACCAAACCGGTGACAACAGAAAAACACAGGTTCTGTTCAATGGGAGTAAATCTTGTAGAGAGTTCAGTGCTGGAAAATAAGGCTCTAGTGGAGGTGTTGAATTATTAAGTATGAGAGTGCCTTCATTTTGTTTTGTTTTCAATACTTGCCGCTTGTGGCGTTCTATTTACTTCTTGTACTTATTCTCTAAAATAAATACCTCCTGTATGAACGCTTCTGGTGTTGTAATAGATGTAAGTAATTACATCTATTACAACACCAGAAAAATTTGTTATTTCTCTAATGTATATGCGAGGAAGCTTTGGAGTCGAGATGCCGAAATAGGAAAAATACTTATATTTATGGACCTCAGATATCGGTGCGCTATATGCTGAAGCTGTATTCAAGCTAGGAAAAGCCTATAGAGAGAGAATATGCATACTCGAGGTCATGTGACTTTAGGATGACAATACTGAAATTAAAAAAGAAATACTGGAAAGCCCTCTATAATAATTTTGCTGAGTACCCCTTTGGAAGACGCCCTTAGCATAGTAGAAAAGCGGTTTGATCAAACTTAACCTACCCTGCCACAGAAACAATGACTATGCATTGTTCAATTACGGATTTTCACGTCATTTTCATTATTTTATTTTTGTTTTTGATAAAAAATAAAGTAAATTAAAAATTATATGTCATTTAAGCAAACTTGTATTAAGGATCTGTTCCAAATGGGATCGGTTTTTGTATAAAATGGATTTGCCATCACTTGATATTAAACACTAATTTGGAGTCCCGATTAAAACTCAGAACTTAATAAACGAAACACTTTTGTCGCCTTGCATTGACCCAAATTTTTACAGAAAGTGATGTCATTTGATGAAATTTTTTTTTCCAAAACTTTTGGTGATTCATATATAAAATTTGTCTGATAGCCATAAATTATAATAGCTTTGATTGGTTAACATTTTTTTTGTCTTATAAGATAAAAATGAAGTTTGCAGTAAGCGATACATGAAAAGACTTTTATCGTAAAAATATTTTTATGTCATTTTAATAAATTTTTTGTTTTAGAATTTTTTTTTGTAAGTTTTGTTCTCATATAGCAGGCCAAGTTTTAAACGATATCTTATGCAAAATTGGCAATGTTTAATTTTTAATTTTTGTCGTACGATCAAATAAAACGGCAGACCTTACAACCAATCAAAACGATTATAATTTAAGTCTTTCAGACAAATTTTATAATGTGTGAATCACCGCCTTGATTTATCTTTGAATAAACCAAAGTATACATCACTTTCCATCCTCAAATCTGTGACAAATGTTTCAACGATTAGTATATGCTGTTTAACACGTTTGCCCCTCAAAGACACATATATGACAAATTACTGAAACTTTAGATAGGTATAACTTTGGAATGGTTTGTGTTATGATTATTTTCTTTTCGTCGCAGTCTCTATGAGTATATAACACAAATTTATGTCAAACGGTTTCAACGAGAAAATTTTATTTATTGAAATATCCTCATATTTCGGGAAGCCCCCGAAATTGGTTTAGAGAAAAGGAGTAACGTTTGTATGTTAGTTTGTCGACGATTTTTGTCTAGTAAAGAGGTACATTATTTAAACTTTTGGTAATAAATAAATAAATAAATAAATAATTTTAGGATTTTTAATTGAAAACTAGATTTTTGAAGTGTAATAAAAATTAATCAAAGTTATTTGTGAAGTATATAAAGTTGTAAGTAGTAATTTTATTATTTCACTCTCCGATTTTCTGATTTGGGTGGGATTCAAGTTAATTGCAGATTTTTTTCTGTTGTGCTGGTATAATAGGTTCTTGGTTAAGAATTTTTGCATAATGGAAAGTCGAGGGAAGCGCATGCAGCCTGCGCGTAAATCAAATGTATCTGAATTGGACTCCGGCAAGAGTGAAATAGACTTTGAAGATTCGGGCATCAGCTTTCGCATCTATGACACTGACATCATATCATCTGAATGCTCAGTAGAAATTAGAAGTCAGAGGTTCCAGTTCAAGAAAATGTTGCTGAAATTAACGATGATATGTGGACTGATGATGAGCCTGAAACAAATAACATAGTTTTTACAGGAGCAGAATTGATTTCTATAGATCTACCACCAACCGCCGAACCAGTAGAATATTTCAGTAAAATATTTGATGAGGTGTTGCTCGATAAAATAGTTATTTGGACTAACGCACGTGTTAAATTCATTATTGAGCATAAGAAATTATCAGCAAATTCAAACCTTCGTCGATGGAAAGATGTGACCAGTTGTGAATTGAAACAAATGCTTGCCATATGTCTATTATTGCCTCTAATTAGAAAACCAAGCCTAAAACACTATTGGGCCAAAAGTGGGCTTTATGTTCAAAATGTGTTCGGCCAGACAATGAGTCGAATAAGGTTTGAAAACATCCTTAGGTGTATGTGTTTTTATGACAAGCAACACGACGTCAAAACTAATAGATTATACAAAATACAAAATGTCACAAATCACGTTCTGGCTTACACAAAGAAATTGTATAGCCCCCCTCAAAACCTTTCATTAGATGAAGCTACCCTTTAATGGCGTGGAAGATTGTCATTTCGGCAGTATATTCCGAATAATAGTATATATCCGCACAAGTACGGAATCAAATTTTATGAATTATGCAATCCCGAAGGTTTTTTAAAAATTTGATTATATATACCAGAAGAGGCACTGTATCTAACGAGAAAGGGACTCCATTTGATGTTGAGCTAATGAAGTAATATTTGGGTGAAGGACATACGTTGTGTATGGATAATTACTACTGCAGTAGACCTGGTAGATCACTTAGTAAATGAGTACACCTTAAAGTACACCTTAAAATAGTTTATGCTCCACCTAAGCCTCATGTCACTCATATGTGTCCTCTTTATTGTGAAAATAAGACATGTCTCTAATATGTATCGTAGAAGCAATCATAAACTTATGTCACATATATATATATATATATATATATATATATATATATATATATATATATATATATATATATATATATATATATATATTTATATATATATATATATATTATATATATATATACATATATATATATATATATATATATATATATATATATATATATATATATATATATATATATATATTTATATTTATCTATATATATATATATATATATATATATATATACATATATATATATATATATATATATATATATATATATATATATATATATATATATATATATATATATATATATATATATGTGACATACCAGCTGTCCACAAACTCATGATATACATAGGAATCATAAAATTGTCAATAGGTGAGTTTTTCCCGACCAGGTATGCTTGATGCCAGTGTTTTCAAAAACCCTAACGGAGCCGCTGAATATATTGCCATCTGAACAAATGGTTTAATTTAGGGTGCGTCAAATCTGGATCAGGCAATGATGAGAATGAGTGCTCAATAAGGAAGTGAATGTGATATATAGTGATCTCGATACGGTTTGTGATTGCAATTCTTCCGAAGCATGAACAAGTGGTCTTAAATCATATACAACCTCTAGAAATGCTATCATCTTTCACTGCGGAGAAACAGGAGATGACCTGGTACAAAATAAGAAGAGATAGGGATAAAGAAGAGCACTGGACCAAATGGGATCCCACCAGAAGCTGTCAGAAATGCAGTAGAACTACAAAGTTAATTGTTTAATGTGATGAATCAGACAATTCAAAATGGGAGTTTCCCCGGCAATTGGAAAATGATTAAACTGGTTCTGCTTTAAAAAAGTAAACGAGACGGTATAACAACATCGTATAGACCAGTTTGCCTGTCGGATACGTTCGGAAAACTTTTTAAATATTTAATAGTAGGCAGATTGGTGGATGAGATTTAAACAGTAGGTAGACTCACCATTAATCAGTTTTGTTTTCGAGTGGGACATTCTATAATAGACGATATAGACAAAGTAACGAGGATAGTAAACTTAACAGCTGAAGGTTTTAAATACACATGGATGAAACCACTAGTGATGATTTAGGACTGACGTTCTGAAATAGTCTATAGGGCTAATCTGGTAGGTTGCAAGACACAGCTGGTGGAGCGTGTAGAAATTTCCGTGAAGGTGATTTCCAGATGGCTTCCTATAACCACCGTTTGAGGTTGGATCCGGAAAAGACTGGAGCAGTCGTAATCGCAGGTAGGAGAGTCCTTCAATAGATGGCCTATAATGTTAAAGGCATTTTTTTATGTTTAATGATCTAAATCAAGTACCTAGGATGCTAGACTATTGACTCAGTTTTTATTAGCATATAAGACAAACTGGTATTGTCAGTCGGATAAAAATGTTAACGGGTTCGCAAGCATGGCGAAGCTGCTCTCACTTGTAGTGACATCCATAATACAGTATTGGGCCGGGATTTGGGGTGTAAGAAGTACATACAGGGCAGTCTCAAAAGAGTAATTGCAATTTCCAGCATGCGATTTATATCGAAAAAAAGGGTGGTGGTACTTAGTGGTAAAGGAAGGTAAAAAGGAAGAACTGATGCAACAATGTCAGGAGCGTTGAGAAAAGGTCGGATCATGGACGTGACAACTTATTGCTATTATCAAGGAGTGATGGACAGCGTTCATTGCTTTATTAACTTTCATCTATGGCTGTTCCTATTCGGTCACGACTGTTCCATTAGTTCCTTTTTTAGGATGCACACCAAAGAGACAACTAATTGTGAATATTACAGAGAAGACAATATATAAATATATATATATATATATATATATATATATATATATATATATATATATATATATATATATATATATATATATATATATATATATATATATATATATATATATATAAACGAAATATGCATATTTAAAATTCGCGGTGCATCGTATAATTATTGTTTGACCATTTATACGGTTTAGTGCTTCTCGATTGCTGCACACTGACTGCACAATACGGTAAAAATAATGTGCGGCTGCTTTATTTATTTAAATTGGTTGTTGTTGTTTTGTTGCGGTTGGTCTTAGCAGTCAGCAGATGATAAATGTTTCTTGTGCTCATGCCTAATGATTTTTGTTGTGGTATAAGCTTTAAATGTGTAATGCCATTTATAGACCAATTTGCAAATTAAGTAATTTTAAAATTTGGTTCAATTTTATTTAAATATTTTTTTATGTATTTTGATTTCCTGACGATAAAAATTTAATGAAGTTTATGGTTCATTGAAATGACCAACATGTGAATCTTTAATAATTTCGTTGTCTTAACTTTATTTACATTTTTAATTGAGGATTTATTTCATAAAAAAAAAAAATATTTACTCGTAATTTAATTGTTCTTGAACGGCAACAGGTTGAATAAATAATAATAAAATTTATTACGATTTTAATTTAATGTGCGCGTAGTTGCATCACCGTGGAACAGCCAAATAAATGGATCATAAATTAATCAAAGGTAGGTTGAACGATTTTTCGTAGATCAACGGCAGTAAATAAATTCCAAAAATTTTGGAATAAATCGAAATCAGTCTATAGACTAGCATATTTTAGCAAAATTTACGTTAATTTTTCTTCAAACGGCTATTTGATGCTATTTTAGCTATTTTATGCAATTTAATGCTATTTTATGCTATTCTATGGTATTTTATGTTATTTTATACTACTAAATAACATCAAATAGCATAAAATAGCAACAAATAGCATAAAAAATGCATATTTCAGCCAAATCTATGTTAATTTTTTGATTTGACTTCCAACGCTGTACCTCCCTTCAAAAAAGGTCTTGGATGGGTTTAATGGTTGTAAAAGGTAGCTAAGATGATTTGAGATAGCCCAACAGCCGTACAGAATTTTTAATTATTTTAACCCTCCATTACTAACCCCTGGTTTTATTACCGCACTACTGACCTTGGGTGTAATTCACCCACAACTTTAAATTCACATTTTTTGATAAATCTTATCCTCAAAATTATAAAATTTTTTATCTTAAGAAAATTCAATAAAAACTCTTTAATTGTTTTCCGTTTCTTTAGTGGCGGCTCGGATTTTTCACGGCACGTTTGTGAGGTTCCTGGTGCATTTCATTTGAAGGAAGTTTAGTGGCAAATTTCGTACAAATGCCTTTTATATTAGAACTAAATGAACTAGACGTGCTACGCTGATCGATTTGGGGTTGCACGAGAGTCCTTGCCAGATCTTTTATAAATAAAGATTTTTTCTTGTAACGTAGTGGTGGATCATCAGTCGATAATAATATTATACGAGCATTTATACTGTCTAAATTAAGTAGGCTGAAAAATACAACCAATGTCCAGTGGCGAGAATATCTACCAACACTGTATGTTGCGCACAATTGATCGGTTGTGTCAACCCAACCTTTGGTTTTATTATAAAACTCAATTATTTCCGGCAAATTTTTTGGCCCACTGATAATATTACCATCCTGTGGAGTGTTGAAAGAAGTAACACACACTTATTTTTCTTTAGAACGTATGACAGAATTGTCGCGTTTTTCTTGTACCCAAATATTGTGGATTTGATTTCGCGCTTTTTCGTAACAGTAAATACAGGATTCTTTTGTTTTTTCGGATGGTACCGACCAAGGTTGTTTTCTTTTCAACACTTTCGTATTTTTTAGTGGACACCTTACTCTCCAAAATGGTCCATATGGAGAAATCCATGGGATAGAAGTCTGGTGAATATGGTGGCCATTCTTTCGACGAAATCAGCCGCGGAACGCAATTTTGTAAAAATTGCTGTGTCGCTCGAGTGTGACGGTGCCGAGTCCTGTTGGAATGTCCAACGGTTCGTACCAAAGTGTTTACGTGCACAAGTTAGCAAAGCATCGTTTAGGATCTTTTGGCGGTAGACCTCTTGGTTTACCTTGACTCCATATTCGATGAAAACCAGAGGAGTGCGTCCATCTGCAGTAGCTGCAGCCCAAACCATAACATAAGCTGGTGATTGCTTGCGCATCGCAACTCTTGTGTCCAAATTATCGTTGGACTTGTGCTCTAACCAAACACGATCATTTTGTTTATTCACAAACTGTTAAATGGAGAAAATTTTCTCATCAGAAAAAACAATTTTTGGAATCTCATCACGTTCGGCCAAGGCCTTCAATGCTCGTGTTCTTTCAAGCCTAACTTTTTTTGTGCCTCTGTAAGATCTTGAACTTTTTGTATCTTGTAGGGCTTTAAGTGTAGTTTATTTTTCAAAATGGTTTGAATGGTGTATCGTGAAACATGTAGACATGCGGCTAATTGATTGGCACTTTGACGAGAATTTCGTTGGATTCGTTTTTTCACCTTTCGTATAATTTCTTTTGATGTTACTGTCTTTTTAGGACCGCCTCTGTTGCGTTTAGCGATGCTACTTGTTTCGTTGTATCGAGTTATGAGTTATGGTTCGATACACAAACATTTTATTCACATTCAAATGCTGGAGCTGACGAACTATTGCTGTTTGTGAATTTCCACCCAAATACAGTGCAATTACACTATTACGTTTGAATTCCATTACGATTTTTTTATTAAGATATTAATTTAGAACAATTATTTGTTGACCACATGTACACAACTAACCAAACTTCAATCTGTCAAAAAATTGACGAGCGAAAATCACAACTACACAAATGACAACAGAGTGAAGTCAGTAACATTTGGTCTCAGCCACCCTGTATATGTGTAATGAATACAGTTATCGATAAAATATGGAAAAAATAATCACCTGTGTGTGTAAACGTGGGTCTAAACCAAACCAAAAATTATATATTTAATTTTAAAAATATATTTCACCGTTACTAATCTGGGTGTGAAGCACCCATAAAAATTAATCACGATTACTGACTTAAGTGTATAGCACCCAATCAATTTTTAAATTAACTATTCTTCACACTTCAAATGACACGGGGCCACTGAAAACTACGTCAAAATATAACGAAATATTTATGCTGAAAACTCATGAGCAGAATTCTGATAGCAGCGAAATTAGAATACACACGATTATATGAATTGAATTACATGTATTCTGCTCCGCATGTAGAATTATGATTCATGTCACTATTTCTAATTTCCCTGATCAGAATCAGGACGACACCACATAAAACTAAAAAAATGTTGAATCGCGGATAACTTCACTTTATTTTTTCCATTTATTTTTCTGTCATTAGGAAAATTTATAGGATTATTTTGTCAACCCAAAATGGAAGAACAAATTATTGAATTTGTACGAAATCACGAATTTCTTTATAATAAAGCAAATAAAAACTATAAAAATGTATTTTTACGAGATAAAACATTTAATGAATTAGCTGTAAAATTAAAAATTGCATGTAAGTAGATTAAATATATTTTACATTGATTTTTTAGTCGCAGAAACTACAGAAATATATTTGTTTTAGTGAATAAAGTTAAATTAAGGTGGAAGACGTTGAGGGACAAATTCCAGGGAAATAAAAAAACAAACGATAGGTTAGGGAGTGGAGCCGCAAGTCCCAAAAACAAATGGAAATGGCTGTAACTAATGATGTTTTTAACAAATATCGAAACTACTAACGATAGGTAAAATTAAAATCAAATATTTGTAAATGTATATTGTAATTTTAATAACATATTTGATTTATAGAACGACGAGCAATTATGACCCAATTGCCTCTGAAAGCATATTTAGTGAAAATGATGAACAAGATTCTATTATTAGATTCGATGATTCTCGTTCCAACAGCGAAGTTTCATCACAAACTTCTAATTCCAAAGTATAGTCTTCACGGTCAAGAAATAAAAATAAAATGGAAGCAACCATTGAATCCGCTACCAATGAAATGACGGAAATGATAAATTTGGCAAGGTCATCATTTCTTGCACCTTAACAGCCGAATCAGCGATACAGCATTTTTTTAATGGTATATTCCGCCAAGTGGGATCAGCAAATATATCACCGGCAAAATTTATGATAATTTACAAAAGAAATTTTGAATGTGATTTCCTCGAATCTATATAACCAATAATAATAATAAATAACTGAATTTAAATTACAAATTTGATTTTATTCATATGTTTTCTACATTATTTAAATAATTTTTTAAATGATCTCGCATGGCGAATGCATCTCTTGTCGAGTTGTACCTTGTTGCAAATCTATATTCAGGTAATGGATTTACCTCTTGTCTCTAACTGCCTTCAATTAGTTCGCCGTCACTATTCAAATGGTAAACAAAATTATTTGGTATATAATTTGATGGATCGTGTAACTTATTAAAATTGTGAAGAACCACTGTTGCGCGGATGATTTTTTCAGCATTCTCCGGAAATACATTCAACGAATTTGTCAGAACTCGAAATTTGGCAGTTAAAATACCAAATGTATTTTCTATTTTGACTCGTGCTGAAGAGAGCCGTTTAAAACCTTCTTTATCTTTTGGAAGAAGTCGCCCAGAATATGGCCGCATTAAATTATTCAGCAATGGCAGCATCGCCGATGAAGTAACATGGAAATCCCTCATTTGTGTTTGGCAACACCATTGATTTCGGAATGTTGATGTTTCCTTTTAAAATTTGATCACCAAATACACTTTTTTGTAGTATTCCTCCATCGCTCTGGCTTCCATATGCTCCAATATCCACTGCAGAGAATATGTAATTGCTATCGCATACAGCAAGGAGGACTATGCTGTTGTATTTTTTGTAATTGTAATACAACGAACCAGCATGTGGTGGGTATTTGATGTGAATGTGTTTGCCATCAATTGCTCCAACCACATTGGACATGTTAGTGTTAGCATAAAAATCTTCCGCAATTTTCCTCCATTCTTGTTCAGTGGGTGGTGATAAGTAGATGACACACAACTTATCCCAAATCACTTCACACAATTCCAATATAATTTTCCGCACGGTCGATACACCTAATCTAAAAGACCATGCTAACACCTGCCATGCTGCACCTTGCGCCAGATATCTGTAATTTCTTATCGTAAATTACACAAAAAAAATAGTAAATTTACTTACACTAATGTTAACACTAATCGACATTCTGAGACAATTGAATTCTTGGCACGATCTTCCTTTTGTAAACATGGTTTTAATAAATTATTGAGAATTTCAAATCCCCATCCCGATAGCCCTCCGAAATTGTTCTTCATCTGTCTCTTTTATCACCAGAACTAATTTAGAAAAAAATCCGTGCATTTCCCTCTCATTTTCAGTATAAATTGATCGAGTCCACATTCTTCTATTTTTATTTTTTTTTTACATCATATTTTTATAACATTAAGATATGAACAATAGCACAAACACAACATCATCATTTTATTAAAACACTCATTTTAAATTTTTTGATCAATAAGAAAAAATGTTTGTAGTTTAATGGTGTTTTTCCACGATGAAACATATTTTTTCTGCAGCCAAACATTAAAATCTGCAGCAAAACCAAAACAGGAAAGATAGTGTTAAATTACACTTGAGTGACGAAGACAACAGTTTTTTTTTGTTTTTTTTTATAGCTAAATTTTATAGTTTATGAAAGTTGACGCCTTCCCTATATAACCTAAAAAAATCACAAATTTATGTGCACATCTCCAAAATAAATTGTTTTATTTTTTTTTTATGAGATTGTCCTATTTTAATGATTATTTATTTTTAAATTCGAAAAAATGATCCGATAATATTTTATAATTTTTTTTAAATCTATTACGACACTATTATCAAAATATTTCAATAATATCAAAATTTTATTTAATTTTTTAACCTCAAAATTTTAGTTGTTACCGCACTGAAAATAAAATTAAAATGAATTTAGCTATAAAAAAAATAAACAAAAATTTTATGTGTGTGTGCGAGAAATATTTTCTCGTCCAAACACAATTTTTATGTGCATGTATTATTTTGCAGCAATTTTCAACCATAAAAAGTATTCCAATTTTATATTTTTTCGTTTTGCTGCCATAATTATGGCGACAGAACGAACAAAATACAAAATAATTTTGTATGCACAGCGTTCAGCAAAAGTTGTCCGTCTCACTCGTACACAAGTTAAATTTATATTTTTATCTCACGTTTTTCGTGCATATAAAATATGTTTCATCGTGGAAAATACTCTTAACTCTATACACTTTGACAGTTCGATAACAAATAAAAAAGAAAAAATCTGCTTGACGCGTCAGAAAAAGACGCACTTGTAGTTTTCGGGCAGCACTGTCGGCAGCGCTGCTAGCAGAAATTCTGCTCGTGTGTTTTTAGCTTTAAGGTTAAAATACATATAGGTATGAAGTTAGTCATACCTATATGTATTTTAACCTTAAAGCTAAAAACACACGAGCAGACCCAAAAAATTGGGTCGATTACACCCAGAGGTCAGTAACGCAGGGTTAAATAAAATCCAAATTTAAAGTCTATAGCCTTGCATATTTTAGCATCATTTATGTTAATTGTTCAATTTTGCTTTAACATCAAATGGCTCCATCTAAATAAGTTTGGGATTGGATTTATGGTTGTTTAAGAAATTTAGGATGTTTTAGGTAGCCAACATCCGAAAACTCTGTTTTAGAATGATTGTATTATTTTCGCATTTGTCTTTTTGGAAAATCATATCTATTTTAGAATTTATCTATACAAAAGCAGTTTCATCTGTATTTGGCAAATCTCTTGTATATTTAACTTTTACCCTTAAACGTCGGTTAGCTATGTAGATGTTTAGGATCTGTAGAAGATACTTTTTATTTTTTTTTTTTTTTATTACAACTGCCTACGGCTTTATTCTTGAATCTTTCTAAAAAGAAACTAACAAGATGTATGCGAATCTTACAAACTAACCTTACTTTTATTTTTATAAGTCTTAACCAATGTTAATACTTATTATTAGTGTGCATCATTTACTTAATTTATAAATTCAATAGTCCAAGTGGATCAGTTCTTCTCAGTCGTCTGTATCTCGGTTGTTTTAGAATGTCCCGGGCCAAAGCATTGGATTGTGTCTCTAGTTTTGAATAATATCTCGAACTATAGGTTCTAATTGTATCTTTAATGGTTAAAATACCGAGATCATGATGTATGTTGGTGTTTCGAACATACCAGGGAGCATTCGTAATCCTACGAAGTATTTTTGATTGTGTACGTACGTTGCAAAAATTCTTTATTTGATGCGCTGGTGGATCCCCATAACTGAATACCATATGTCCATATGGGCATAAGTATCGCTTTATATAGTAAAACTTTATTGTCGAGTGATAATCTTGATTTTCTTCCTATTAGCCAATACATCTTAGCAAATTTTATTTTTATTTGATTACGCTTTGCTTCTATATGCTTTTTCCATGTCAACCTTCTGTTCAGATGTAACCCTAAGTATTTGACACTAGATTGCTGCGGAATAGTTACACCGTTCAATTTAACTAGTGGGCAGGTGAGTTTGTTAAGTGTGAATGTAACATGTGTTGATTTATTTTCATTCACTTTTATTCGCCAAGTCTGAAGCCAGTTTTCAATTTTATTCAGATGATTTTGCAAATGCGTTGAGGCAGTTTGAGGATTTTTACAAGACACTAATATGGCTGTATCATCAGCAAATGTTGATATTATAGCTTCATTGCAAATGGGCAAATCGGCTGTATACAACAAGTATAAAATTGGTCCCAAGATACTTCTTTGTGGAAGACCTGCGCTAATATCATTTTAACCAGTGGTTGCTGCGTTTTGTTAAACCAAGTATTGCCTTTGAAGAAGATAGTTTTCAAGAACTACATGGAACTGCTTCGGCAAAAGTTCTTTAACTTTGTATATTAAACCACTATGCCAAACTTTGTCGAAGGCTTGTGCAATATCCAAGAAGACAGCAGAACAATATTTTTTTTCTTCGAAGGTGAGTTTTATTGCGTTGACAATCCTGTGAACTTGCTCTATAGTGCTATGCTGATTTCGGAAACCAAATTGGTGATCTGGTATAATATGCCGTTCTTCTAGTACTGGTTTCAGTTTCCTTAGTAACAATTTTTCAAATAGCTTTGATATCGTGGAAAGCATGCTTATTTGACGGTATGATGAGATTTGTATCTCATCTTTTGCAGGCTTATGTGTCATTGTAATTTGCGATAGCTTCCATTTTTGAGGAATGTAACCAGTTGGCATGATTGCGTTGAAGATGTACGTTATTAGTTTAATGCATTTGTCTGGTAATTCTTTAACCATTTTCCCGGTAATAAGATCATGTCCTGGTGCTTTTTTCGGACTTATGCAGTTTTTTATTGTGCTCTTAACTTCCTTCCACTTGAACTTTATAGGTTTAAAATTTGGATCATTCACCGTTTGGTTTGGTAGCATGTAGCTGTTAACTTGTTCATGTGGTGAGAATACGCTTTTTAGATGAACAGCGAAGCATTGGCTTTTTCTTCATTACTTCTTGCCCAGTTGCCACTTGGCAGTCTAATGGGCGAACACGAGTTTGCCGGCCTCTTAAAACTTTTAGTAGCTTTCCATAAGGAATAGTCTGTTCTCTCTGTTGCCGAGAGTTCACTTAAATAGTTTTGGATACCTTCATTTTCTTCTTCCCTCAGAGCTACTTTCAGGGATTTAATTTCCATTTTAATATCGGCGATCTTTGCTGCTGCCACTGCCGTCGAATTTTTCGCTTTTCTTGTATTAATTCTTGGATGTTTTTAGGAAGTTTATTAACTTTTTCAAAAACACTGATGTTAGGTGTTGCTTTTTTTTGCTGCTACTTCCAGTAGATCTCTGAGGTAGGTTTCTGCTGCATCAATATTTGATGGTGTGCTAAGAGGAATATCCAGTAGGCAATTCTCTTCAATTTGTCTACTGTATTGATACCATTTAGTTTTTTTATTTGTCAGGCGTTTCAGTGCTTCAGTCTCTAGGGCATCAGTACTTACTGTTATAATTACTGGTGAATGATCGGATGATAAATCGTAACAATCTGTTGCCATAGCATTTGTACGTGCAATGCCTTTAGTTATACAGGAGTCTATTAGATCAGGAATTTTCTTTTTATCTGTAGGCCAATATGTTGGGTGCCCCGCTGATAGATAATCCAAACAAAGTTCATCCATAGCTTCATAGAGTTGCTTTCCTTTCTGAGTCGTCAATCTTGAACCCCATTGGGTATGTTTTGCATCATAATCACCTCCCGCAATGTATTTATTGCCTAGATGGTTAAAATAATCTAAGAATTGCTCATATTTCTGAAGTTCAAAGTGTTTTAGTCTTCTTTTAATCAACACAGCTGTACCACCATGTGCTTTACCATCAGGATGTTTAGTGTCGTATACTGAATACCCATTAATTTTGAAAAAGTTTTTTTTGGTTTCTGATATTAACATTATGTCAATATTATGCTCGATAAGGAATGCTTGCACCTCTGTTTTGTATTGGGCAAGGCCGTTTGCATTCCATATGGCTATTTTGAGGACAGTCATTTTTGGTTTTTCACTACTAACTGCATCAATGTGTTCATATTTTGCATCATTAACATAAAGCATTATCTCCATCATTGACATAAAGCTTTGCATCATATCTGTAAGCTTGTTTAACGCAGTTGAGATGTTACCTTCTTCGTTAGTTTGAACTTTTGGAGATATGCCTTTAAGTATACTTGCATATGAAAAGTTTGGATGCACAGCACTATTGACGGTCGGCTTATGGTTTCTATTAGTATAAACTTCTTCTGGTTACACTTCAATATTAATTTGATGTAGCTTAAACATGCGTTGTTCAGCCCTTTGCTTAGGACTGATTCTTCTTTTCAGGTCTATATATACTGATCACCCTCTATAGTTTGTCGTATGATTTCAAGCGCAATTACTGCATCTTTTTGCAGACTCATCAGTTTTAGTTTTGTGCATTGTTTGGAACTATGAAGTTCACCACAAACAACACACACATCATTTAGCGTGCAACACACACATTTCTAGTGTGCCCGTATTCTTGACACTTTACACACTGTACTGGACCGTTTCTTTTTTTAGGTTCTTCGACAGTGATGCGACGATGCAGTAGATATCATAAGTTATATATTCTATGCTTCCCCTTAACTGGTTTGTTATCAGTTTCTAATTCGATGCGGAACATTGGCTGTGGCAACTTATCTCGATTGATGATGTTAGTTATTGCCTTTGCATTTGGTTACTGCCTTTAGCAGCGAGCGCAGCATGAATATCGTTAGTGTCCACGTAACTATCGATTCCTTTTATTATAACGACTAAACCTTTTAGGCTTTTTGGTTGATATGTATAGAATCACTTACCAGCCTTTAATCGTTAATTAGCGTTCTGTAAGCATCAATGTTTAGTGGTTGAATTTTAGTTTCTTTAATGTTTCCTCTTTTAATCGAAGAAACATAAAAGTTACCCTCCGTAAGCACTTCAATTTTTTTTAGTAAGCCTCTATTTGATTCTTATGTCAAA